>CM065776.1:165199687-165334687 GCA_033296515.1 Macrochelys suwanniensis | reverse complement strand
ACACCATTCATTATTTTGTATATAGTACTTCTATCATGTTCCTTCTTATTAATTTCCTCTTTACTAAAAAGTTCACATCTGTTCCAAGATTTTCCATTCCTCTAAATTGTTTTTCTAGACTGTTTCTGAAACCTTTTAATTTTTGCAGTGCGATTTTTGAGATGACCAGAACTGAACACACTGGTTCATGTCTTCAGCATGTAAATCTCAGTTCCTTGAAGTGAAGGGAGCTATGCCAGTTTACACAGAAGCAATCCGAAAGTAGGGTGATGCCATATAAATACATAGAGGGAATGATGCCCAGCTCTTTTTCTTGAGTGGTTACAGTTAATTTAGAACGTGGCAATAGGGACAAGTAGTCCAAATTTTCTTTCCATTGTACATTACCTAGCATATGTCAACAATAAATTTAATCTGCCATCATGCTGTCCGTTCACTTAGTTTTTTTGTTTTTTGTTTTAGGTTCCCCTGAAGTGTCTCACAGTTTTCTTTGGTCTTGACTAGACTTAGTGAATTTTGTATTGCATGCACATTTCCCCACCTCAGTATTCACTTCTATTTTAAGATCATGCTTAAGTATATTAAATAACATCAGCTCAAATATTGAATGTTAAGGCATCCTTTTGCAATACTGAAAATTGACAAAAAATACCTAATTTTTTTGCTTGTCTCTTATCTAGTTTTCTAATCCCTGATGGAACTTTATCTCTTACTCCATAACTACTCAGTTCCCTTAATAGGGTCTTGTGAGTGATTATATCAAGACGTTTTCCTCCTCCTTCCTGCTCCCCTTAAACATTGGATATTGCTAAGCGACCACCTGTTCTATTTAGGGAGTGTTCTGTGTTTTGGAATTATTGAATGGTGGTATTATGAGGCTATATGGCTTAATTAATGGAATCCATGAATAGAACATATAGATATATTTTTCAAATGTACCATCATAGATCACAAAACATACTAGGTCACATTTTCAGGTGCACTCAGTAAAGTGCTGGGCACAGCTGAGATGGGTACAAAGAAGCTGTTGTTGCCTCCTAACCCCACAGCTAGTTATGTGCTGGTCTGGTCCCTGGCATAGTTTCTGCTTTAAACTATACTGGCTTCCTTTGGATCTGGCTGTTTCAGTGTTTGGGATGGCCATAGCACAAGCCACGCTCCCATTTCCTGGGGGATACCAAATGTGTGGTTTAGAGTCAACTCGACACCATCTGGAAATTCCTTCGTGCTAGTGGAATCGTCCACTTGCCTGATGTGCAGAATTTAAGTCCTTGTTCCGTAGACCAGCTCAAAGATGACTTAATAAGGTCGAGGATCTAGCCCATCACATTTTCCATCCTATCAGAATGTTTTCTTTTTGTGAAGATTAAGCATTTTACTCCATTTTCATAGATTTATTTTGTTCAGGATAGATTTGTATTGATGAATCCTGAGTAGTCTTCCATATCTGCTTTAGGTCCCAATGCAATGGAAACCATATATTTTTGCTGTGTTAGTGAACTATGGAATGGAGAACTTGCACATGTGCTCTGTGCATAGGGCTGTGGAACTTATGTGAAGCCTCTTCCTGCCAGAACATGATTAAAGGGCAGAAGATAGTGTGTTGGCAGTATGGCCATTGGGTCCACACCCAGTTTGGATCAAAATGACCAAATTCCTGCATAAGAGGAGGGCAGTAGGATGTGTCTGTGACTTAACTTTTTTCCACCCCAGTACCTTACTATAGCCTCTGCAGGATTGGGGTTGAAAATTCTGTCCTTCAGCGTTGTGATATTGGAGGATGTTTTCTGCATAAACAGATTAGGGCTTTTATGCCTCTTTTCCAGGATTTGGGCTTATGCTTTTAAGACTGAGGAAACAGTCATACATAACTAAAATGCAAGGAGAAAAGCTAATTACTTGTGAATCGCAGAACATGACTGTTGGACTCTTATGGTTAGTATTAGAACCATTCACTATACTCTGAATATGGCTGCGAGTATTGGCAGCGACTCCCATATTTCAAAAGTGGAACATGCTATTAGATGTTTTCTCTATTATTGAAGAATCAGGGTCTGTATTTTAGCTTTATTTCTTTCATTCTTTTCAATTCTTTAAATATATCAAAGCCTAAATAATTAACAAAATATTACGCATAGATGCATTTTATCACAATATGCAACCGTTAATTTATAAACTACTAAAACTACTGCTTGGCTTTGCTTTAAAACACATCTAGTAAATACTATTTTATGATTCACTTAATACCACTGCCATTATGTGATTCTTGGAAAATGTAAACACAGGAAAAATTAGAATAGTGAATCACAGGATAAAATTATCCTGTGATAGGAAGCAATCTATAAATTGCAATGGTAGATTAAGTATTGTATTTTAAAAATACATGCTATCAAATGTATAAATATATGTCTGACTTTGTTGATCCTAACCTGACTGAGAAAAATTCCTTTTATAATATTAATAGCATTTAACATTTCATTTTTCTGGTCCATACTAGAAAAATGCAAGCTAGATTCCTGGGGAGGAACATTGTCTTAAACATTTGCTTTATCTGTTCTTTCCAGTAGATGGCTACAGTTCACTACCAAATTGCAGCTATAATAGATTTTTTACAGTAAGTAAATCAGAAGATGAAGGTTGAATTACTATAAATGAGTTGACCTGTACATTTTTCTTATTTCATGTGCTTAGTCATGCACTATTCACTATTTTTCTAATTTTTTTCTTTTTTAAAGTTACAGAAAAATGTTATAATGCTCTTGTTACTTCTGAGAGTCAAGGTTTTGTAATGTAAATATTATTTTTGTTTCTGTCCTAATTTTCTAGCATATCTAATTTTGCATTATTGGAGGAGTGCTCATAATATCTGAATACAAAATGAACTGGATCATCGAAGGCTGCGTGTTAGTTTTATAAAGTGGATACTCCCAAAGTCTCAACATTCTTCTTATTTTGTTACTGTTTTTAGACATTATAAATGGAAATGGAGCCATTTATCACTTGCTTTTGCCAAGTCGACTTTAGTTTTTATTGAAGCAGCTGTTTTCAAGTGAGCTTTTTCAGTATTAAGCATGAAGTGATATCTTTACATATATGAAAGTTTGTTTATGCTTACATTTCATTTATGTTGTATAATTTAGGGCTTCATTAATCTGAATTTCTATCCAGATCTTTTTTTAACTTGATTTGCATACAACTAAGATGATATAGGGGAATTTTTTTTTAAACCTACTTGAAAAGCAGCTTGCTTCTGAAGAACTAGTCATTAGCAGTACATGGAGTTCTTTCAAAACGTGTATTAGTCTTTTATACAGTATGAAGTAGTTCATAATACAGTACTGAAGTAATAATATCCCTATTGACTTTCCAACCAGGTTCATAAATAGAAAAAGGAAATATCAGACCAAATCATTTTGAATTCATGGTATAAATTAGTTTATATTTTTATGGTGTTTTGAATATGAAGGAAATGCTCAAAATGACTTTTATCTTTGCTAGTATATGCTGCTGTGAGATTTCTTTTAGTTATATGATATTTCTAAGCTACGTGTACACATCTTTCCAGTTTTTCCTTACAGCAGCTGCTAGCTCAACAGAGCAATTTAAGGTGGAGATTTTTGGGTTTTTTTTACAAATGAAAATGTATATTGTGCATTAACTGTTATGTTGTATTATTTCAATTTTAGGTTCCTTTGCAATCAACTGCCAGTTTATATAGCTGGCTACAACTGCTTAATCTATTATTAATAAGCAGTAGTACTGAGCTGTACAAATGATAAAAATGTGCCAGTTTGATACAGGAATTTCATTTCATATCTGGACTACATACAATACTTTATGCTCTACCATGAAGATAAATGTTTTAATTATTTATAAATTCTTTATATTTTATAGTATCGATTTAGAGATTCATTCATTATCATTGAAATATATTAAGAGAGGCCTCAACTGTAACTAAAATATTTACCATTTACCCATTTGGTTACAATGTCCCTAGTCACAGTGTCCAAAGAGTCATTTATTACCAAAATAGATTTACAGTTTTAAAATTGTGTCAAGGTTCCAGAGAATAGATGAATGTTTTATTATCTTTTGATATCAAACATCAAATATATTGCATTATGCATGGAAAATATCAGCTTTTTGTACATTTATATTTTTATTTTATCCACGTGGTTCAGTAAAGGAGTTGCTTATCTTTAGAGGACAAAATGTATTTGACCCCACTTTGTGAACATATACTGTAAGTTTATCAAGGAACACACCTTTTAAATAATGTAAACAATATTAGTTCTGTCCCCTCTGGTGGTCCTGGAAGCAGGACACACAGACAGAATGCTTTGGTCCTTAAATCATAGAGATATTTCAGCTGCCCTAGAGAGCACCTGGCCATGCTTAGAACATTTAAGTCATGACAAAGATAGTACCTGGAGGGCAATTATAGACAGGACAAGGGACGTACAGTAATGAGTCCCTGTAGCACCTTCATGAACTATAGAGAGGGAAGCAGAAAAATTAGTAGAGTAACAATTCTGCCTTCGTGAAAGGTTTGTTAAGTATTAAGCAGATTATTTGCTTTACATGTATTTCTAGTCATTTGAACTTTGTCTAATCACATATTTAAATTTCTTGTGAAATCTTTCAGAAGTTGTTTACCTAATTATTTAGGAAGAATTTATAGATTTATTAAGCAAGCTCATTGTTTTTATTATGTAATATGATTTCTATATTAAGGAGCTCTGCAAATTATTTACTTAAACTCCCTCCCCCCTTGGGATTTAATTTCAACTGAATTGTTATGTATGTTTCTTTTTTTTTATGTTCTTCCCCTTTGTTTATTTAATATATTAAAACATAAAAACCAATGTGAAAATGTTAAGTTTTGCCTTAAATAGGTGAAAGCTATGAAATTCATAATTGAGTCTGAAAATCCATTCTTAAACTCCCTTTATGTGGGTAGATATAGAAGTTTCCAAAGTGGCAGATTGTTAATGGACCAAAATGGCTTGTGGTCATTATACCACTTTTTTAGGTAATATAGTAAATCTAGTCATCAAAGCATGGACTCTCCCCCCTAATCTTTACAGTGGCATGTGCTCTAACAGTGCTTGCTCCTCCCTGGGATGATAACCAAAACTTGGACTTCACTGGTCTTATGTTGGGCCCTCATACTTTATCCCATCCAGCGTTCTGGGCTGTCTTTTCACCCATTATGTACTGCAGCTGCAATTACTAAACTTGGGTGGCCAATAAAGCAGGCCAACTGGAATGGAATCCAATGCTGTTCCTCCATTAGCCACTAGGGAGCGTTAAAGTGAGACAGTGAAATCCTTCCTGCCCCTTCTTAATGAAAATGCTGTTGTAACTTTATCTACAACCAGCATTCTAGGTCTCCTCTGTAGTATAAATAATTTTTAGCATTAGAGACATTTATCTTTATGATCCTTAGAAGACATTAAAGAGAAAATGCTGAACATTTATAAGTAAAAATGAATTCTTTATTTGTAAGTTGTGTATGCTTGTAATATTGCTAACACATCTAGTTAACAGTAAACTTATTTGCATAATTTTGATGGTAAGTTCATCATACCTGTCTGGGAAAGAAGTAAACATTTTTAATCTGATACTTGCTGAAAAACAGCGACTTGTCTTTATCTAATTATTTCCTTAAAGGTTGTTCAGCAAATGCCATGTATTTCATTAAGAGCATGCTTACTTAGAATAAGACAAGATATTTACATTTTAGTGAATCAAGAATCACAATACAATTGTGACTGCCTTAGAAATACATTTTGATACTTAGGTGAGTTCAAATTCAACATAATAGCATGCCATGATATATAACAAAATACTAAATGCATCGTTGCAAGGTGATATATATAAAATGCACCCTTTTCTGTACATATATTGTTTCAATGAACTTTTTTTAATTGCAGTATAAGAGATTGCAAATACTCCTGAATTCTGTCATTTTATCTGGGGATTTTAACAAAATCTTAACAGGTACATTAGATGTGGCAGATATTGGGTCTACATGATATAGTCTTTTGTCTTTGGTGCTCTCATAAAAATTAGCAGAGCTTTATGCAGTTACAGTGTGCACTAAATTTGTACTCAGCATCCATAAATAAAATATTTAAAGTTTTCCTAAAGAATAAATTTTTTTGCAGTATCTGCAGACCAAAAATATATGTTTTCCAAAAGAACATCATAGTTATTGCATTTCTTTTACCTTCATTAATGTCACCTGCCTGTGTGGTTTGGTTCTTTTGCAAGATTTTTTTTTTTTTAAATCTCTCCTTTCAACTTCTCCTCCCCACCCTGCATTTAATGCTAAAGTATATTTTGGTTCTGAATATGTATTATACTGTGCAGTCTGCATAATAATTTCATAAGAATTTGGTTTTCTGTGATTTACAGATTGAAAATGACAAAAGTGCTGGTCATTATTAGGCTCATTTTAGCACTATTTATGAACTGTTTTTGCATTTTTTAAAGAAACAGGTTTATGAAATTACAAAGTATTTAAAATAAGGAAATAAGGTTTTGTTAATTTTTTTCAAATGTTAGATTGTCCCTGAGCATAGCAGAACAAGTTTTATATAGAATACTACTTATGAAAACAACAAACTGATAAATATATGTAGCATTATATAAAAAAGATTATGATAATAGTTGACTTTTGCACAATATTTAAATGAACATGGGTATAAATAGAAATACTTAACTAAGAACACAAATACATTGTGTAAGCTAATGCATTAGTTTTGAATATTTGTACATGAGTGAACAATTATTCTAAAAAGTTTATAAATGTGTTATAGGGCCAAAAGTCATATTGAAACAAACTATTCAGGTAATGGTGACAGAAGACATGTTTGATAGCTGTGTTTGAGAAATAAATAGGCAAAACATTTGTGGATCTTTTAATGATTACAGTTCTTGATAGCTTTCATAAGAGTGTACATAATTTGTGACAACTCCAATAAAAAGACGTGGCAGCAAAACTTTCTGAGTTAGCGGCAAAGTAAATGGGGCAGGTTTTGCATTTTGAACTGAAATCTTATGAACTGTGATTGAATTTGTCGTGAAAGTGTGTCAGAATTAATAAAGTATTTACGTGCAAGGTTGCTGGGCTTTGCAGACTGTTTAGGGCTGAGGATTGGTTAACATGAAAAGTCATTTCTGTGTATTTGGTATAAGACAGCAAAGGACAAGTGTACTTCTGTGCATTTTGGATCATAATGCCATTTCTCATTTCAAACCATTTTTGTCAGGACACCAGGCAAAACAATGATGCTTTGAGGACGTAATTAAAGATATTGTTCAAAGAACAACTTTCTGCATATTTGAATTATTACTGTCATCAAAATCATACAAATATGGAAATATGATTGCCAGAAGCACATAAATCAATGATCAGCATGGCCTCAAAATCCAATAAATATGTAGAGTTAAATACTTTAAAATGCAAATTGCATCTGATAATTTGCATATGGTAGAATTTAAAGGAAATTTTGTTGCTTAACAACCTCTAAGGTAGCAGTTAGGGCTATGGGTAAACATAGATTTTTTTATTCATCATTGGTCAAGTTCAAGATTTGATAAATGATAGGAGACTGCTTTCCTTGGTTAAAATGACTGCATTCTTTACCGAATCCTAAAACTGCCTTGAAGTCATCTGAATAATTAAGAGTTAATTATTCTTCATCCATCTAAATCAGAAAAGGACAGATTTAGGGAAGGAATTTATAATTTTTGCCTCACGTCCTGTCATGTCGTAATGTGATAAACTAAACTGACTCCAAATAATATCTAGTGACCTTATAGTAATTACGCCTCACAAAACATTTTGGTTGCAATTTTTTAATTGCTTACATTGATTCCAGAAACTACATGTTAACAGCCTCTGAAGTTTAATTGTGTTCAAAAGAAAGCAATATAAAATTCATGTTCCATTACTATTATATTTTAGGTTCATCAGTGTGGATAACATACAAGTTCCCCTACTTTATTTCTGAGATAGCAAGAGTAGCTCTCTGGTCTTTATTTATTTAGTTAGTTATTTAGTTATTTATTTTAAACAAACCATTACTTTAAAAGGGTAATTAATCTTTTATCGAGTGCTTTGCAAAATTTTAGTTTTAAAATAGTAAGCTTTCCTTCAAGAAAAAAAAAGGCCCCGGTCTAGCAACAAACTTGTGATTTTTAGTGACATTAGTAGAGTTTGAATGTTTATTTAAAACTTACCTTTTTAAAAATATCTGAAATTATTTTTGCTAAAATGAGGGCAAAAGTAAATCAGGGGAAGTAGTTGCTCATTTTTTTATGCCATATAACTCGTTTAGAGAGAGGCAATTCCAGAATTCAAAACTGAAACCTTCCTATGTTTGCTAATTTTAAAACTAAAAGAAGATTTTCTCCAAAAGCTACTGTTTTACAAATGTTTACTGATCACAAGAGGAATTGTAATAAAGAAATCAATATGCATGATCCCTTTTCATGTTGTACAACAAGGTTACACTGTTAGGTTAAATACAGGCTGCATTCCTTTTCAGAAAATCAATTTGCTGTATAGTCAGCAACAGCTAGTCTCTTCTCAACGAGTCTTACGTTATGCACACAGTAAATTCTATATTGACGCCTTCAAATTATGTTGGCTAGTAACAATATCTGTAAGCACTCTTGGAAGAGCATTAACAGCTTAAAAGAATTGTGCACACACTAATTATTTAATTTTCATCCATGAGACAAACTGATAAAACGTATTATGTCCTTGTTAATTGAAAAGATACATAAGACCAGTTTTATAGCATCATTTTCAAAATCTTTTAAAATGTTTCCTTCATAATAGTAACAAAATAGAATGAATGATAACAAACATTGCATTTATATTGAGAATGTGTTATTTACTGAATTTTGGATTTTTTTAGGAAGTTCATTATACATTTTAAAAAAGCATGTAGGCTAAGCAGTTGTTTTTGCTATATATTTTAAAAACCTGCATTGAGTTTTCAAAATAGCACCAGATATTTGCAAAGATAATCTGTTACCTGCATGGGTTCCCAACAAAACAGGCAGTGAGTAAAGAGGGAAAAAAGTTAGTGACTGTACTCAACCTCCTCAGACATACAATGGCTTAAAAGCCAGATTTTATAAGAGAAATATATGAAAACATGGTTTATTTTCAGATCTTGTTTTCTCAGAACGTAAAATTATGTCTTTTTAAAATGCTTTGACTATTTTTGATGCATCTGTTCAATTGTAAAGACAATCTTTTGCTTTTTGTATGTTTTTTACTGAACAATTCTTGATGGACTCTGACTTTTCCTTTTATTTCTGTCAACCCAATTACAGTACATTAGAGCGCACCCTGATCCTACTTGTTTGCCTGTTATGCAGTGTATATGTTTAACTCATAAGCATGTTCATTTAGATATTTCAGTCTGATCATGCTGAATGTCTTGCAGCAACACGTATTGATGTCTGTGGAACATTAGATGATACTTTCAACCTTAGTTATTCATTCTAGAAATTGTAAAATGTAAATATATACATTTTTGATCACTTCTGTATCTGAAAAATCTAATTTTCCAATTTGCTATTTGTATGTCAAAGCCAGTCATTCATTTTTATGCCCTAAGTAAATTCAGATTTTAATTGGCGAGGATTTCACTCATTAATATTTGAATTTACTTAGGTCATAATTTTCCAGTTACAGTCACTAACTTGCTAGGCCAAAAAGAAATAATCAGGAAAACATGGCCATGCATTATTTTTTCTGGCCAAAAAAGAGAGAGAGAGAATAAAAATACATCAGGTATAAAACATTATTTAGAAACCCTGGCTTGTTGATTGTTGCAGCATTCTTGTTAAGGATTTGAATTACCCAAACAGTGTAAACCAAGCATAGCAGCAGACAGAAAAATACATTCAACTAGTGGGATCATGGATTTGTTTGATTCAGGTAATTGAAAGTGTTTCATACTATTATTGCAACTTGAAGGCTTGTTTAAGTGTCTAACTGTCAGTCAGTTTGGATGGTGAAAAGTATTCGATTGTCACTGTGTCAGTCAATAGAGATGAGAACTGTCTGCCTAATGGATTTCTTTACGTAGATGTCTGTATGGAGGAAGAAGTAAAATCAATGTGTTGTCATGTGCAAGTACACTGCATCAAACTGCCAGGTGAAATGCAACTGTATTTCTGTAACATCTACATCCTTGTATTGTTTGTGGAAGACAGACAGATGCTTTCTTTATTTACAGGTAGTGAGCTCTATATGGTTATACATGAAGGTTTATTTCTGAGCATTTTTGACAGATTTTTATCCCTCAATATATTTCCAGTAGTTCCTGTTTTTGTTTTGTTTTTTCTTTTTCTCCTTAGTAGTCTCAAGGATTGATATTTATAAGCCAAGATTTAAATTAAATGGAAGAAACTTAGATTATGCTCACCCAAAATGTAGAGCCCAGATGTTGTTTCCTTTATAAATTTGACTTGGTAGGTGTTCACTACTTGGGCAACATTAATGTCTACTGTATCTGGTGTGCTATCTATATTTAAAAGATAATTAATTGACTCCATATAACTAAAAGAGGTTTCATTAAAGTGGAAATTTTATAGACTCACAGCCAAATCCTACTTCCAGGAGCTTTGACAGTGACTTCAGTGTCACTAGGATTTGGTCCTTAGTTCTTACTTTGGGTAGTGCTTTGTGCAACTTAAAACATAACAAAATTTAAAGCAGCTCAGTTATTTAACACTGAAAAGAAGCTGATACAAGAAGTGGTGTCTCCTGAAAAGTACCAGGGCATCTCAAGGTGGAGCAAGAATTCTCAACTTACCTTATTATTTTGAGCCCAAGTATAAATTATTATTATTATTATTATTATTTTATTAACATTATTATTAATAATAGTGTTCAAATTATGGAAATGCCCAGAGGCCTCAGTCAGGATTGGATCCTAGTTTTGCCCAGTGCAGTATGGACACATATGAAGATATATTCTTGGCCCCAAGGAGCTCAAAAAGCTAAGAGAACAAGTGATATATCCAGGTTGGAAAGAGAGGAATATAATCAGATTTATCCAGTTGGTATATAAATGTATACATTTGCATTCCCCCCCCCCCCCGACTTAAAAATATATAAAGTTCTAATCATCTCCTTCTGCTACAAGGCAGGAGTTGAAAATGATCTCCAATTAATGAGCTTAAATAACAGGCAGGATGGTCAGCTGTGAGAGAGAATGGGGAGGTGAGGCAGTGGAGAGAGCTTGGAATGAAAGATCAGAGTTCAGTTTTGGCCTTAGGAGTTCATTTAAGTTCAGCAAAATGTCTAGGGGGAGATGTGAGAATTGATGGTGGGAGATATAAGAGGAGAAACAGAATTGAGGATTATTAGCATAATGATTGTTATACCTGTGTGGGTGGATGTGATCACCATGGAGAAGGTATAAAGGGAGAAGAGGAGTGGAGCAAGGATGATCCTTATGGGAACCAACAGAGATTCCAGTGGAAATATTCATTCAGTCAACAGGGTGGATGATGCCATGTACTGAATACAGAATATTAACTTCCTGAGCTACACAGCTTCCACTTTCAGCCACAAATGGTGCAAGGGTCCTGCTAATAACAGCCTCCTTCATTATACAACCTTTATTCATTCCCAGAACACAGTCCATCCTATGCAGTGAATGAGGCAAGAGTTCCATGGAACAAAATAGTATGTAATCTTGTAACCAAAGACCACAATGGGCAGAATTAAAGTTGCACAGACACATAGATTTTTAAGGCCAAAAGGAAATATGATTATGTAGTTTGACCTCCTCCTGCATTAGAGAGGCTATAGAATTTCACTCAAGCAACCTTAATTCTGGCATTTCTAACTTATGAATATTTGACTTTGCAACCAGCTTTTTTATTTAGTTTTTGTATGTCATTTCTTAGGGGTTTTGTTTTTGTTTATTTGTTTGATTTTTAAAGAAAGCACACATTTTGTTACATTGTGTGCAACACTCCACATCATTAGCAGGCTTTGAACCTTTAGCACTGCAGCACATGGGCCTTTTGCACAGCAGCGCAAAACCTCTCAAGAATTAACTACAAGAGCTGCCAGCAGGAGTAGGCTATCTTCTGTGGACCATCCCCTACAGAAGGATGTTTTACATTGGTTACAGATACCATATCAAAATACTTATATTTGACAGGTTGTTTCTGAAAGATAGTGTAGCTATGTGGCTGAGAATTGGGTTTGCCCTGTTGGAGATCTGGGTTTTAGTTTCATCTTGTATAACTTCTCAGTGAGGTAAGTAGTCCTTGCTCCATAATAAGGGCTTTGAATTGTGCAGGATTATTTACACTAGTCTGTAAAAGACGTCGTGAGACTTTGAATGCATGATATCCTGGTTCTCAGCAGGAAGAGGAGAAAGATCCATTTTGTCTGTGTCCCATCTAGAGGTGCTCTGTGTGCAGCAAATTAAAGTGGGGTGATTGTGGGCATAGTATTGATAGAATGTTCTGTGTTTTTGAAAGCAAGCCAAGAACAATGTAGCATGCCAAGACACAGGAATTGATGATTTTACACAGCTGAAAATTTAGTCAAATCTGCATGAATTGCCATGAGGCCTACAGAAGGCACCACCCTGACTCTAGGGGTATTCTCCTTACTCACCAAATCTCAAAGTCCTACTGAAAACCATGACTCAGCCAGAACTGAATTGTAAGTATGCCAGATATTATTGCCTGCAGATTTTACTGTTATTGTTTGAATAGGTGATCTGTATAGTTCGTATTATTGTGCATGACTTTTTATGTAGTGTGCCCTTTTAAAAAAAAAATTACAGGGTTTAAAATATTGTACTTTATGTTCACTGATTAAAATCAGATTTGAAAGATATCTTTCGAAGGTGGAAAGCTGCTGGATTAATGCTATTTACAATAGAATAGTTAAAAAGTTCTATTAGGAAAAGTAATTTAGAAAAGGAATATGAACCTGATCCTGCCATATTTACATATACAATTTTTAGGTAATTAAGGTGTTTGTCTAAGGGTAGGTCTATACTACCCGCCCGATTCGGCGGGTAGAGATCGATCTTCTGGGATCGATTTATTGCGTCTCATCTGGATGTGATAAATCGATCCCAGAAGCGCTCCCCGTTGACTGCGGAACTCCTGCTTGGCGAGAGGAGGAAGTGCTGTCGACGGGGGAGCCTGCCTGCGCCGCGTGGACCCGCAGTAAGTAAACTTAGTTCGATCTAGGAAACGTCGACTTCAGCTACGCTATTCTCGTAGCTGAAGTTGCGTATGCTAGATCGATCCCCCGTCCCAGTGTAGACCAGCCCTAAATAGTGGCTCCCCATGTGAGTATGGATTACAGGATCAGGACCAGTATTGGAACTATAATCTATTTTTATGGCACTTTTTGATATTTCAAATAATTCAGCTAGTTGGGGGTAGGGCAGTTAGTTAAATATTTCTAGTTTTTTATGAAGGTTTTTAAAGTAATTTTTAAAAAATGCTTTATGTTCTGCTAAGCATATAAATATAGGATATGACAGGAAATTACTGTACCACAGCTGATTTAGATTTTTGTTATAAAAACAACCTTTACATTTAAAATCTCAAAAGATAAAAAAGCAACTTTTTTTTTCTAATTTTTGTGTGTGTTTTTCTTTGTACAGTTTACTTTTTAGAAATGTGGAGATTGCTGGGCATTAGACCAGTGGCCTACCTACTCAAGTTTCTTACCTCTCATATTCACCAGTACTAGATGCTCAGAGTATGGTGCAAGAAACCCCATATTGAACAATTATGTAATAACATTCCCATAGGGAAAGTTTTTCCTAACCCCAGTCAATTAATGGTTGGCTAGTGCCCTGAAGTCTGAGGATTTATACCCTTTATTAATTTTTATTTATTCTGTCTAATGTAACTGCATACGTTGTTGTTATCCTTAAACATGTCTAATCTTTTCAGAATACTACTAAACTTCAGCCCCAGTATTATCTTGTGGCAATAAGATCTTGCTGATATTGAGATAATTTTACATATTTATTTTGGTTTTGATGTCCTACCTTTTTACCATCTCAGTTCCTAAAAAGTTGCATGACATATATTGTTTAATTTCATCCGTACATAACTAGTGAACCAAAAACCTTTTCTTGTAAAGGAAAATAATAACAGTAATTTTATTATTGATAACACAAATATAAATTATTGTATAGGCCATACAACTTATAAACAAAGTTAAAATAAAGTTCATAGAGTAGAAACTCAAGATGATTCTTTAATAACACTTCAGTTGTGATATGGTTGATGTGGTTTAAATAGTTGGTGTGGTTAAATAGTTGGTGTGGTTAAATAAATGGTTGATGTGGTTTAAATGGTGATGTGGTTTAAATAGTTATCTGTAGTGGAAAAATAATTTAAACCCCCCCCCCCCCCCCACACACACACACTCTTCCCAGTCCAAGTCAACCTCTCCTCCTTGGATTTTCAGAGCAACAGTTGTCTAAGTTCAGGGATGCCTGCCTGTTATACCAATCTGGAAAGCATTGATGTTTTACGGGTGCCAAGAAAGTAGCAGATACAACATGGACATTGGCAGTATTGGCCATGCTGACTCACCATTGTGCCTCAAACCTGAAATGGAGGGGTTACACTCTACTGGTTAAGTCATGAGTCCATTCATTTATTGATCTTTTCACCACACAGTTTTTTTAACCAAATTATTCCCTACCCACCCCACTCTGTTTGAAATCTGCTGCATGTTTGACTGTGCTGCCATCTTTTCCTCATGTTGTCCAACATTTGACTTTCTCTGCAAACAACAAAAAGCGGCCCTATATACCAAGCTAAATTATTGCTCACCTTTGTTTTTTGTATTTAAAGAAGTGAGCTTAATGGTGATCTGGAGGATACATGGCTGTTTCTCCTTCCATATTACTCTCCACTGGTTGTTTTTTTGACACACATCCATCAGGCACAGAGAATTTACAAGAAGTATTGATCATGGTGTTGAAGATTTTTCATGAGTGGTTCTTGAACTACTAAACTTGGTAACTTATCTTTTGCCCTATAGAAAATTCCCTTGTTTAGTACTCCAGTTGACTGTTGTCTGTCACAGTGCCATTGGATTTGTTTGTATGTAGACAAGGTGAAATGCATTGTGGGAGACACCTTCAGAATCTTGTAGTTGGAAAATTACTTCTGCATTCTTTTCCAGTTTCTTCTGATTGGAGTAATTTCAAAGAAAATACAGTGTTCCTGCAAGTCTCTTTGCATCCCTCTTGGTGAAATTGATTTGATATTAGAACCTATTTTCTGTGGCTTTTTGTGGCTTAGTGATGTGTCTCACCCCAGTATGAAGATTGAGTTCTTATAGGCATAACATCTTTGAATCTGTCTACTTGTTCTTAAAATCTTAAGGCCAAATCTTCTCTATATGCACAGAAGGAGAAATTCAGAATTAAAATTCCAATCAGTTCCTTTTAAGGAAAATACACTGAATGATTCTCCCATTGAGGTGGGTCAAAAGTCAAGGCCAGTGAAAGGTGAGAAGGCCAGAGATCTGCAGGAAATTGTGGTAAATATGTGGAACTCAGTCCAACATATGAAGTGACAGCCCTTCTTCCAGAAACCTCTCTTCTCCAGGAAGCAGCGTTATGGCCAGGTTTCTATCAGTTCCCCAGTGCCCCCTGTGCATCTTGGTCCTCTGTCAGGATTATGACAAGGCTGCTCACTTTCTTTGCCTCCACTTTGATTGGCCAAATGTAATTTATCCCAAATCACTTATAGTTCATTCAGAGGGCCTTTGGGCACCTACGTGATGGGGAAGGAGTGTGCTTCGTACTGATCTTTCTGCTCCACTTTCCACCTCCATTTCTATGCAGTTAGGGTCAAATCTTCCACCTTTCCAAAGCCTGATGCAGGGGGTTTCCCACAGGAGTTAAGTGGAAGGGACAGAATCCTCCCCCAGGCTGCTACACCACAACCTTATCTGCATCTTTAGGGAGCAGGAGCATCTGTGCAGTCAATGCCCCTGAAGTGCTTCTCAGTGTGGTGGAAAAATCCAGTGAACCATGCAGCAGTACATACACCTGGGCTCACTTCTCTCCTGGCCCTGCTCTTAAGCTTCTCTTCATAGTGGCTTATGGGGAACCCCTCTGGAATGTCTTGTACACTCCTTTGGAGGCTTACTGAATGCTAGTCCCATTTCTTCATGATCCTTCCTTGTGAACTTCCACTGCCTCCAGGGTCCTCTGTACCAGTGGAGATAGAGGAGGGAAACACATTCATTCTTTTGTGTACTGTGAATCAAATGGGAAAATATGGCCTTTAACATTTTAGGGCTTAAATATTTCTTAATGTCAAATGCCAGATTGACCTTCCTGTTGATGTGGTTGATGCTTATAAAAGGAGGCTGTGTGGGTGCTATCTCACTTAAAGGATAGCCACCTGTCTTGCATGTCATATCCATGCCTGTTAGGCCTGAGGGGAACTGTACTGGGATCAGGTCCATGCTCTGTCCCCTAGCAGACTGGATAATTATATCACTCCCCTCACTCTCCTTTGTGCCTCTAGCAGTGATTCACTTGGTGACCAATAGCCTCCTGAGACGGGAAGGTGGAGTGCTACTAGGACTCTTCATGGTAAGAAGAAGGCTTGTTGCTCCCAGTGATACCCTATAGGGGAGCTATACTCAGAAAATCTTTTCACAAGGGTCCTTACTTTGCTAATATGGTTGGAGGAGAAGGCTGTTGCTTTGGGGTTGGTAAAGAACTACCGCTTCGTCAATCCACATAGACGAGTAGCTGACAGATGGGAGGAGAAAAAGATTCTCCAAGGACTGCTGTAAAGATAGGGAGTCCAAGAGCCCCATGAGGACTTCTGCTAGCATGAGGATGCTATCAGGACTTCTCCTCTGAAGTAAAGGAATGATCACTTCTGCTGTCACCTCCTTTCACAGCTAGTGATCTGAAGATCTGTAGCCTCTTTTTGAAGAGGAGTCACCTGTTGATAGTAGCTCCTGGATTGGCAGCTCGTCTTCTTCCCTTGTTAGTTTTGGGGTGCCAGGTGACATTACCCTTAACCCCCCCCCCCACACACACACTTGGGAATCACTCATACTAGTGACTTCTTTCCCTGGAGAGTTCTGATCACAGTGCCCTTTTGCCATCTCAACAGGGGAAGAAGAAAGAGAGTGCTGCAAGTTATGTTCTCTGTATCTTGGCTCTTGGTAAAGGCTGTGTCTTTTGATGGTAGTGGCTGTCAAGAATGAGCTTGCTGCACTGGTTAGACCCTTTAGAGAGCGCTGCTGCTGCCTGTTGCCAGGGCAATAGCAGCACGTGAGCCAGCATGCTGAGCCAGCCAGCTTCTTCAGGGGATAACAGATAGATAGTTAGAATTGACCATATTTTCTGTACATTTATTTTGTGGATTTAATTTATTTTTTGCAACTATAGCAAAATGAATTCCCAGTGAATATTTCTACTTCTGCAGTATTAGTATTATTAATTATTTGTATTAACATGGTGTCTAGGAGCCCTAGTAATGGACCAGGAGCTCATTGTGTTATGCGCCCAGGTGGTCAGATAGCAAGCTACTGATGTTGTGTGTAACTGTTATTCAGAAAAAAGTACACCTTGCTATGACAGAATGTAGCCATTTTGTGGACTCCTAATCGTACAAGGACCATCTGCAAATGATGAACATAAGCTTATTTTGAGGCTCCAAAGGGCTCAGAAAAGCTTGTCATAGGTACAGTATACATAATGTCACATATCCCCAGATGTTAATATGTGCACAGGTGTATATTATGTATCTTCCCCAACAAAATATCCATAGCTTTTGGTTTTCTTCCTTGATTTTTTAAAAAATTTAATTCATAATACAACTATGTTAACTAAACTGTATTTGCACCTAGTTGTATTTTTGATACGTATACTTACCAAAAGTCTGCCTCATGTCTTCCAAGTTAATTGCAGGACTGAATTACTTCTGATTAACCCTTGAGTTAATACAGTTTAATCACTGTTGCTACTTTAGTTACAGTGTACAATTTGTGTACTTGCTAAATGTTTCTGGTCATTGAAGGATCCATATATTAGAAACATACATAGTCATGTCAGTAATAACCCTCAATCTGTGTGGAAGAATGTGGTCTTGGAATGATCGTGCCTTTAATTTCTCCCCTCAACACTTGAATGGTGGGAGTTAGTCCAAGTGGGGCAGGTGGATTTGCCATAAATCTGGGCCATGATATTTTGGTGGGGTAGGAGGAACATGCAGACAGGTTGTGCACCACTTAAGTCAATCCCTTACTGTAGTGCTAGGAATCCTCTGGTGCACTGTTTTGCTTAATGTGACCATTGCTGTAATACCGAGGTGGCATTTCTCATTGTATAACTTGCTTACATTGGGTTATAACAGCTTGAAATAATAACTTGCGTGTAACTACCATTAAGCTATTTATCATATACATGGTAACTAGTGCATTTTTAATTTAATTTTTATTGCTATATATGTATTAAGAAGTGTATTGTTTTGCCTCTTTCCAGTTAATACAAACATTCTTTTCTCTTGACTGAATGATGTGTTATGTGTTGGCTTATGCATTCTTTTTTGTAGTAGATTTATGCAGTTCTTTATCTATGGCACATGTTACTGCTACAAGTTGGGGAATATATGGCCTATACAGGGTAAAGAACAGTATGTCAGGCACATTCCGTGGGCCCATTTCTATCTCCCTCTTGCTGAAAAAAAAATTGTCTAACATTTCCTGTTACCCAATAGTACCTGACTTCCTTTTGTTTTTTAAAACATCTTGTTTATTTAGTAGCTATTTGTAATTAGTATTAATAATATATATTATTAATATTTCTGATATTTGAACACATTGGAGATTGCAATAGTGGAGACAATCAGCAAAGAAAAAAGCTACTGGTAACTTGTTTTCTTTAGTATATTTTACCTTTATTGCTTCAGTAAATTCTCTTCTCCTGTTCGAATTATCAGTCTGGTCATACACCTCCTCCTTAATACCTATTTTAAATTTTTATAAGACTGACTACATAATCTTCCTTTTAAAATAGTTTTCTTCATTGTAGTGACAGTATGTGGGCCCATATTGTTAGTGAGCGACAAGCTGTCTTAGTTAGGCTTTCCATTGTAAGGTGGGACTTCATTTACATAAAAGTAGTATGGAAGCTCCATTTTTTTAGGCAAGCCATTGTTCTTCATTTCTTTTGCATACCTTTTACTCCTGGGAGGAGGCCCCTTTGTACAAGCTGGAGATGAAAAGACTTCTTAGTTATTTAGCGAGAAACAAGCTCTTCAATAAATTGTGACAGTTATTTGTAGCGTATGGTCCCAACTGTAAAGGTGAGCATGTCTAAATTGAGGCTGTCAGAAAGTATTGTGAGTTGCATTTCTCTGTGCTAAGAACATGCGGACAAGCTTCTCTCTGAAGATCTCAAAGCTTGTGTTACATAGAGCTTCTGTGCTGCTTCCTGGGGCTCCCTAGACCTACATCATTTATGAAAGCATTACTACTTATTTATGTTCTAATGCTAAAGTAAATGTCCATTTTGTTTCAATAGATTTTACAGGCTCTCTTCTCAGATACTTAGCTCTTTCTTGTGACACTGTCTTTTTCATTCTCCAAGGAGCAGGGCATTTCTGAATACCTGAATGATATTTAAATGATGGAAAAATCTGGATTTACTTAGTGTTAACTACAGCTCTCTGAGAAGGGAAACTTCCTTCTTGGATCCATAGACTAGTTGGTTTGATCACTTGGGATCTTTCTAAATGTGGTAGAGCTGCCGAAATGGAGTGGAGATTTGTTCATTCATTGCATAAATGTATAGGAGACAGCAGATGTATCATACTGCAGAACATACCTTGGAATTTCTATTTCATCAGTATTTAATTTCTTAGCAGTCTAAGAAACATGGATCCAAGGAAATGGTTACTTATACCCATCATGAGCTCATATATAATACTTGCCATCTGTCAATTCCAATGAACTTTACAAAGAAAGGTAGATACCATTATTTCCATTGTATATATGGGGAAAATAGGCAAAGTAACTAGCCCAGGGTGACACTACAGGTCAGTATCAAAGCTGGGAATAGCACCCACATCTCCTGACTACCAATCCAGTCCTGCTATTCACTGAATGGTGCTACCTTCATTAAATAGGTAACCTTTTTTTAAGATGTATAAATAATTTGCACAGTCCATTAAAAGCATGTCCTCTAAAGCACTCAACACTGTTCCTTTTAATCTGACACATCATGAAATAAGCAATTTTCTCCGTGATCTACCTGCAAAATATGACTGCTTTGCCTGGTTTATTCAGGGGCCTACCCTTAGACTGCATTGTCATTTCTGAAAAATGTTGGCTTCATTTAATGAAATTAATAGCACTTATTTAAGTAGGCAAGTAACAAAGATACTGAATGCTATTTATACTTTAGCAGCACATCCGTGAATGTTGGGTGTCTTGTTGAGGGGGATAGTCAAAAGCCAAGTGCCTTTAACCCACCCTGGAAATACATATGTTCCTGCATAATATGATCACTTCGTAAAGAATTATTGCTGTTAGTGTTTTTAGAATGAATAAAAATGTCATGTTAATAGCTTATTTGGGAAAAGTGTAATGGGGTAATAATAAAAATACTTTTACTGGCATGAGTGTGAAGGTAATTTCATTCTAATATAACCAGTATGGTTGAAGTTCACGTCACCTGCAGATAGCCTGAGTAATTGAATTTTATGTGGGTGAAGGAAGTGTGTAGGAATTGTGGAGATAAAATCTAAGACCCAGATTCTGGACATGATCCAAGGCTACAGTGCAACGTCTTCTCCTCTTTCACTCTATAGCCCTGATTCTGCAATAGATTCCCTGTGGGTGGACCATTGCTCTCGTGGGTGACCCCATTGAAGTGCCTGGGGCTCTGTGTGGGACCAGGAGTCTGCCCATGTGGTGGTTGGAGCTCTGTGGCTGAAATGGCTGCCCTTTCATGCCAGTTACACATGAACCTGTGATCCTTCCATTGGACAGACCCTAAGGCTGCCCTCCACCCCAAAGCAGGGTTGGCATGGAGACTCCCTTATGTGCTTGTGTGTGTGTATATGTCTTATTATATATAAGGTAGATATCATTATCTCCATTGTATATATGTGGAAAATAGGCAAAGTGATACTTTCAGGATTCCTAAAAAGGAATTTTCAGGGAGAAGCAATATGGGATCTATATTCATTATATATATATATGATATGTTGGGCAATATGTGAGTTCTTAGTGCAGGAGAAAAAATGAGGGATTTTTAAGGCAATAAAATTGTTGTTTTCCTCGATTTGAGCCTTTCAGTGCAAGCCATCAGGTTGCAAGCCAACAGGTTTGCCTTTCTGCTTATTGAAAAAGCTCTCAAGGACGAGGGTGGGTAGGCAGTGTTTCTCTCTTCTCTGCAAAATTGTGGGTCATATCTGAAAATGTTATATCTTTTGGTACACTGCCTCTGCTGCAGGACAACAAAAGGAAACATAAAGAAACTGATCCAATCTATTCTGAGGCCTTGGAAAGCTACTGGATATTTATTACAACCACACTCTGAGGAAAAACAAAATACTGAGGGATGTTTTTCTGTTTCTTATTTTGATCTTAATTTAAATACTGCTGTACTCTGCAATCACCTTTATACATATGATTCATGGTTATTTATTTAATATTTTATAATCTCATGCATAGGCTGAAATGTTTCTTACAATATATAGATATAGCTTCAGATATTTGCACAAGAAGTCAAATCTTCTGACCAACATTTTATGGGAACTATTAAAGTGGTTTTGGGTTGGTTTTTTTAATGGTATCTCTTATTTTATGGTTGTGCTCAGTATCTCACAGGAGTTGAAATATCTGCTGCTACATTTGGGATTTTTTTTTTTTTTTGCATCAAAAGTTCCTTAAACCTTAAGACCTGAAGTATGAAGACTTGCCTATTTTTTACATATGAACTCTCCAGTGAGCTGTGTTATCTGGGATCTAGATATGGGGTACTGTCAGAGAAACAGTCTGTGACTGGGAGGAAGGGCCAAGCTGAGACTGAGGTTGAAGCCAATCCTGCCCTGGGCCATGATTCTCCTGCCAGACAAACATCCCCTCCTTTTGGTTTGCTTCACTTCCTCTGCTCCTGAGTTCCATCTCCTGCATGCAACCAGCAGTGAACTAACAGTTCAGAGAGGCTGCAAGGGTAGGTCCCAGGTTAGAAGTGGTTGCACACTAGACCCACCTTGTGGAGCTGGTAAGATAGATGGGAATATAAGGCTTGCTACCTACTTTGTTGGGTTATGGCATCTTCCAAGACTTTTAGAAGAGCAGAGAGGAAGAGGTTATTGTGAGGGAGAAGGAATGAAGATAGGGCCGGGCTGCTTGTACAGGAATAGAGAGAAAAGAGGTGGGAAAAGAATTTTCTCAACTCCACTATCAGTCATCTTAATTCTAAAGCCAGTTGTGTTTCATCCTTATGGCTCTGTGGTTTAAGAAGATTTTATTTTTATTAACAAAAGCTGGAGTTTGATTGTGTGTTTGATCTAATGAAGTAAAAACAAATGCCAGAGAAATACCCCAAAATAAGTACATAAACGTACTTTATCCCTTGCTTTTCTTTCTGCCAAACAGAGTCATTGCGGCATTTTCAAAGAAGCCTAATGGAGTCTGGTGCCTAAATGCCATTGAAAGTCATTGGGAGTATGGCACTTAATTCCCTTAAAATCCCAGCCTTTATATTTCTTAGGATTTTCTCATGGTAATTGCTGAATGTATAGATCTTTTACTTCATTATAGTAAAGCCTATCAAATATTTACTGACTATAATATTTTGTAATATTAAAGAACAAGTAATACAACTGAAGAAAAAAATCCAGTAACTCATTCCTTGGGCTGTGGTGTGGTGAGAGCTCGTAATCTAGATACTGTCACACCGGATTAGAATTTAAATGTGTGAACTTCAAGAGCAAACCGAGTGATGCCAGAAAGTAGTGTTGATGATTAGATAGGTGGCACTTTGCGTTCTTGAGCTATGTCTAAAGCAAACCCCTGCGCCTCCCCCCAAACCATGGCAATGAGTCTCAGTGTCCACGTTAACTGACTCAGGCTCATAGGGCATGTACTGAGGGGCTAAAAATAGCAGTGTAGACATTCGAACTCGGGCTGGAGCCTGGGGTCCAAGAGCCTCTTGCTTCGCTGCATCTCAGAGCCTGGGCTCCAGCCTGAGCCTGTCCATCTACATTGCTATTTTTAGCCCTGCAGCATGAGCCTGCTGACACAAGCTCTGAGAGTTGCTGTTGCGGGTCTTTGTTTTTGCTGTGTATACATACCCTTAGCATGGTGTTCCGAGGTCTGGTGCGCTTAGTGGTGCTGTCTTTCCATTGAGACATACAACTGAGACCCTGATCACTTAGGATTTTTAATTAATTATCACGTCGCTTTAATAAGAGTTGACCCAGTGTTCTGGCCAAATTCCAGTTTAGACAATTATTTATATATTTTAAGAATTTTTCAACTGCAGCTATTGCCTGAAATATACACAGTTGAAACGAATGTATCATTAATAAAATGGTTCTCCAAAATAAAATGCCATAAAGAATCCACATACCCACTGCTATAATAGTCACACACTTGAGTAAACCAGCCTCAGAATTTGCCAGGAAACTGGTAACATAGGGCTCTGACAGACCACAGGAGGGATCAAGTTTCAGTGTTGTTATACTTACATTGAAAATACTTGCTACTTGTCACAGCCCAAGGAAATCAAGAGCAAAAGCAGTTTTTTGATATTTTCAACTGCCATGATGGGACATAGGGGTCAGAGGTGCCCTCTCAGGTAATTGGTTCCCAAACCATTTAGGGTCACTCTCCATTGTAATTAATGCCTTTGAATTGAAGCCAGGGACTAGCACTGAAGGTTTGTAGGGGAGTTACATAGGTATTGTCATACTATATTAAACCCATGGTCCATCTACTCCAATATCCTGTCCCTGACAATAGCCAACTCGAGATGCATTTGAGAAAAGTGCAAGAAACCTCCTAATCCATAGTCTGGTGTGAAAATGTATTTCCTTCTATTGGTTTTGAATTTATCACCTTTACATTTCATTGAATGTTCTTTTCTTGTGTTATGAGAAGGGAGAACATATGCCCTCCTTACAGTTGCCTTTTTGGCCAGCCCGTACATTTTAATTGCTTGCATCAATTAAGAGAAGACCAGATGCATACTACATCTCTTACATGCAGTAAACCTTGAGATTACAATGTCATAAATCTCTCGGTTACATCAGAGAGCAATGATTACAGCCCTTGTGTGACATACCGGGGCATAATCCAGACTAGTGCGGGGCTGTGTCACCCATGCCCTGCAACCTTGGGTGTTTTACAATGCTTTTCTGTAATAGTTCCCACCTGGACCGCTCACAAACAGCCTTCCAGCATGCAAGCCACACCCTGAGTGTCTGTGGGTACGTCTATACTACAGAATTAGGTCGAATTTATAGAAGTCGATATTTTAAAACCCGAATTTATGGAATCGATTGTGTGTGTCCCCACTAAAGAGCGTTAAGACCATGAGGTCAATTGACTGTGTCCACAGTAGCGGGGCTAGCATCGACTTTCGGAGCATTGCATTGCGGGTAGCTATCCCACAGTTCCCGCAGTCTCCGCCACCCATTGGAATTCTGGGTTGCGATCCCAAAGCCTGATGGGGCAGAAAACATTGTCGCTGGTGGTTCTGGGTACATGTCATCCCTCCCTCCCTCCCTCCCTCCGTGAAAGCAATATTTTTCGCGCCTTTTTTCCGGGGTTTCCGTGTTTGCTACGGAAGCCTGCTCAGCTCACAATTACCGTACATCTCCAGTGTACGCCTGGACATTAGGTCTAGTGGGGATTCAGTCACACTATAATACGGGCAGAGGGATAGCTCAGCGTTCTGAGCGTTGGCCCGCTAAACCCGGGGTTGCGAGTTCAATCCTTGAGGGGGCCATTCCGCCTGAGGCTGGTAGTCGCGGGACTACACAGCAGAAGCTCCTTGCCTTCTAGCTGCAGATGGTGCAATATGCCATAAATGGTCGTGGTCGCGGGACCATACAGCAGAAGCTCCTTGCCTTCTCGCAGCAGATTGTACAATATGATTGGTATTCGTGTGCTCCTGGCCGGCGGCCTATGGTGTGGCTGGCCGGGGGCGCTTGGACATAAATGGGAGTGACCAGAGTGACTCTGGTCATTCTCTTTTTTACGTTTTGTTTAAGGGAGATTCAGTACTGCCTGGAACACAGGCGGAGGGATAGCTCAGTGGTCTGAGCGTTGGCCCGCTAAACCCGGGGTTGCGAGTTCAATCCTTGAGGGGGCCAGGAGATGATGATGGATATCAAGCATATTGTACCATCTGCTGCTAGAAGGGAAGGCGCCTCCTTGCTCACCGCATATTGTACCATCTGCAGCTAGAAGGAAATGAGCCTAACCCTTGCTCCCCCCTCCCTCCGTGAAAGCAACTGAGGGGGGAGCAAAAAATCCTTTCGCGCCTTTTTTCATATGGGCGCCATATTGCTGACTCCATTGTTATCCACCCGCTGCTTCTGCTGCCACTCTGCTGTCCTGCAAACAGCATACCAGGGAAAGCATGGAGCACGATCAGATCACCGCGGCTGTTCTCGCCGTTATGAACACCACGCGCATTGTCCAGGAGTATATGGAGAACGAGAACCAGGAGCTGCTACAGCTACAGCAGGCGAGGAGGCGACAGCAGCGCCCTGAGGACAGTGATGAGGACATGGACACAGACCTCTCTCAAAAAAGGCCCCCCCGCAAGGTGGACATCCTGGTGTTAATGGGGCTTGTTGATACAGTGGAACGCCGATTCTGGGCCCGGGAAACAAGCACAGACTGGTGGGACCACATAGTGCTGCAGGTCTGGGATGAATCCCAGTGGCTGCGAAACTTTCGCATGCGTAAGGGCACTTTCATGGAACTTTGTGAGTTGCTTTCCCCTGCCCTGAAGCGCAAGAACACCAAGATGAGAGCAGCCCTCACAGTACAGAAGCGACTGGCGATAGACCTGTGGAAGCTTGCAACGCCAGACAGCTACCGGTCAGTCGCGAATCAATTCGGAGTGGGAAAATCTACAGTGGGGGCTGTTGTGATGGAAGTAGCCAGGGCGATCACCAAGCTGCTGGTACCAAGGGTTGTGAGTCTGGGAAATGTGCAGCTCATACTGGATGGCTTTGCAGCAATGGGGTTCCCGAACTGTGGTGGGGCGATAGACGGAACCCATATCCCTATCTTGGCACCGGACCACCAAGCCAGCGAGTACATAAACCGAAAGGGTTACTTTTCAATAGTGCTGCAAGCACTGGTGGATCACAAGGGATGTTTCACCAACATCAACGTGGGATGGCCGGGAAAGGTACATGACGCTCGCATCTTCAGGAACTCTGGTCTGTTTCGGCTGCTGCAGCAAGGGACTTTCTTCCCAGACCAGAAAATAACCGTTGGGGATGTTGAGATGCCTATAGTTATCCTTGGGGACCCAGCCTACCCCTTAATGCCATGGCTCATGAAGCCATACACAGGTAGCCTGGACAGTAGTCAGGACCTTTTCAACTATAGGCTGAGCAAGTGCAGAATGGTGGTGGAATGTGCATTTGGGCGTTTAAAAGCTCGCTGGCGAAGTTTATTGACTAGGTTAGATCTCAGCGAAAACAATATTCCCATTATTATTACTGCTTGCTGTGCGCTCCACAATATCTGTGAGAGTAAGGGGGAGACGTTTATGGCAGGGTGGGAGGTTGAGGCAAATCGCCTGGCCACTGGTTATGCGCAGCCAGACACCAGGGCTATTACAAGAGTACAGCAGGGTGCGTTGCGCATCAGGGAAGCTTTGAAAACCAGTTTCATGAATGGCCAGGATGCTGTGTGAAAGTTCTGTTTTTCCCCTGTAATGAAAAGCCCCGCCCCTTCATTCACTCTACTTCCCTTTACCCAAACTGCAGCCTGCCAGTTACTCCATGCCTTGTTTATATTGCAGGGTGATTCCAACACTCCCCCACTCCCAGAGTTTCCCCCAGAAATATATGTCTTGTACTGCCTAGACCTCTCCTAGACAGTACAAATATTTTAAGTCTGTTATTCCTTAAAGGGAATAATATGCCTGTTTATTATCTTAGAGTTACCCAGACACTTCAGTTTAAACACACTGGATTAGATAAAACAGTAAAACAAGTTTATTGACTACAAAGAGAGAGAGATTTTAAGTGAGTACAAGTAATGAGGCATAAAAGATAAAATCTTACAAGAAAAAGAAAAGTAAAACACTTACTAGCATGTACTTAAGAAACTATTTTTGCTGCAAATCAAACTTTCTCACATGCTCCAGCAGATTATTGACCAAACTTTCAGGTCAGGACTCCTCCTCCAGAGTCCAACGGCTGTTTCCTTTTTTCAGGTGTGGAGAATGAGGTAGGCAGGGAGAGAGAAAAGGGTACATGAGGTGTTTGTCCCTCCTTTTTATAGTTATAATCCCACTCTTGAAAAACATTTCCAGCTGAGAACCAGGAGACAGAGAGTCTCGGTTGAAAGATGTTCCCTGCTGGTTTTTTTCCTCAACTGTTTGAACTTCCTTTGTTTTCCCTTCCTGCTTGATGACTCTGTTTACTGCTTAAATACAAATTAAGGCAAGCACACATTCCTTTGTTTGGGACAGACCTATTTTCTGACTTCTGCTTGGGCTGAGCTATGGTGTTTGAAACGTGTGTTAAGAACATCATACAGGGAATCTTATAATGTCTTATACAATGTTTCCACACATTTTATCAGGACAATACTACCAGCAAATTTTGAGTTTTCAAATGATACCATACAAGGCATATCTTGTAAAGAGATTATTACAATAGAGCATTGAGTGTGAATACAAGGGTGAATTCCATCACATCTTGGACCAACTGTACATGCAAACAAAGGCCATCTGTAGATCCAAGAGCAGTAATGGATTTAGCACGACTTTAAGGCTCTGTTCCTGCAACATGTTGCACATGGACGGACTGCTACACTTGGATGGAGGCCCATGAATGTCAAACAGTGGCAAGTTATGGAGCTCCTTGTGGGCTTTGCAGACAGCCCATGCACAATGAATTGTGTTGTGAGGTTAGACATATGTCCCAGAAAGTATTGTCACAATAACCCCAAATCATTTTTCCAGATTAGTGGTTCTCCATCTTTCCCATTAGATCACCAGATATTAAACAGAAAAAAAGTGTCATGACCTCCCTGCTATCTAACTATAAACAACTCTCCAAGACCTGTTCATAACTACCTAAATCATTGTAACCCCCAGGCTGAGAGCTCATGCTCTAGATGTTTGTTCCTACCTAGCTTCTATTTTAACCCCCTATCCAAATTGATTTTAGGATAGCTTTCTCCTGTGAGCTCTTCTACCTCTGTTAGAGGTAAGAGAAACAGAGATTGCAGTATCTGGGAATGAAGGGACACCTAGATCAGAGTGTCATCCACATATTGGTGACTCAGAACACATCACTAACTGCATAGCAGCTGTACATGCATATTTGAATAGGAGAGGCGATAATATGAAACCCTGTGGTATCCCATGTGCCAAAAGACTTTGGGGCAGAAGAATACCTTTTTTGAGATATCTGAAATGAGTATACCATTGTAGGCAGTCTCATTCTTGCTTGCAGTATCCCATACGCAAGTCCGCAAAATATCAAGGTCAATGATACTATAACTGCTGATATTTTTAACAGTTCAGAATGGACAATTTATTATGTTCACTGCTCAACTAAGGTAATCAACCATGTAAAACAATACTTTCTGTGTACTTGTTCCACATATAAAACTATTCTAGTATAACTTGAGGATAACTGTAGAATCAAGGTGTGATTGAAGTTGCTTTAACAATACTTAGTACCTAGATGGTAGTGTTTGTTAAAACAGATGGTTTTATGAATAGGGGCTCCCCGCACTCACCCGCTAACTGCAGCTGCTCTCACGCCTTCCTGAATGGAGATATCAGCAATCCTCAGTTAATGGGCCAAAAACCTTCTCACTTGTCTTCACGTGCTATGTGGCAAGGTTTCATCTCACATATAGTCGGATGTCACTTACACACATCCAACACTTCACATAGCAAAATACAGCAAATCTCAATTAGAAAACGTGGAATATTTATAACCTTCTGTGCGGACATCATTCCCATAATGTTGACCAAATTAGATTGGATCTTGTCCTTTCCCCCTTCCCCTGCTCCAATGAGAAATCATGACAATTCCTCACAATGAGAACTGTGCAATAATTATGTTCTGCGTATCTAACCATGAAGATTAAGTTCACAGTGGTTTTCTTAAATCCCATCCCTAACGCTTTTGTGTAATGGTGTGGTGAGCTCTTAAACAACATGATATCCATCCCAGAGGTGGTTGCATTTCAATAGTGGGTAAAATTATACTGTAAAACTGAAGCCATATATGCATGGAGTGATTAACATTAAACATTTGCTAGTTTTGCTCAAGATGAATAAATAAGACTACCTCAGAATTATCACCTGTCCCATACTTAACTTTATGCAAATACTTATGGTATTATTACCTTTTTTATTTTTTTGTATTCTAGATATTTCCTGAAGTGATGTAGTTAAATAAGGCAATTGGGAAGATTAAGGGTGATAACTATATGGTCTTCATCTGACTGTTTGTTGTATCAGATGAGCTTTGGGCCCAAGGGATCTTCAACGAGTGACCTCTTGTCATTAGGAGATGTTACAGAGAACCACAGGGTTAGAGCATACAATTATTTTCTGGACTGCAAAAGGGTCATACTGTTTTTCCACTCCCAAGAGCCTGACCCTGCAAAGTACTGAGGCCTCTATTTTCAATAGTTAGTCCACTTGAGGTGCCCAGCTTGTGACATCTCAGTGGGTCTTGATTGAGTGGGTACTTAACGCTTTTGAAAAATCAGGTTCCTTTAACTGAATATTTTAAAAAATGTAAACCTGAGTGCCTCCTGTGAAATGCTAGTACCTGCAACTCCAGCCAGATAAACCCAATAGTTTTGGATTGTGAGATGCTGGAGAAGATGGTATATGGTTGAAGATCTGCTTCAGCATCAGCTGCAATTGAAAAATCAAAATGTTAATAAAACAATTACTGACTGGTAATTCAAAGGAAATGCTAGCAAAATTGCCTTTGGGTTAAAATACTTCTTTATAATTGTTCAGTATTGCCCAAAGCCACAGGCTGCAGGCAGTATTCACTAGTATAATCTCAGAACTATTTTAACCCTCAGGCAAATATGTTCCTACTGTTATTACTCTCCAACCCAGTCAACTTTGTATAATATGGAGCCAATTCTGTCCTCTGATAAACACACATAATTCCCAGTAGCCTGCTTTTCCAAATGCAGAATTTGGCTTGTAGTTTGGGATCTTTTGGGATGAAAGAAACTATAAATATGTACCTTACTATTATTCATTACTAAATTATATCAATGTACATCCTGCATATCATATCTCTGCAGTTTGTCATGTTAGTCTCTTTTTCCAAACACTGGAATAACACTTAAAATCGTGATTGTTTCCATTTGATCAAACTAACCCATTCTTTTGGCTGTCCTATACAAATTATCATTTTTCTGCTTCATTGCTAATGATTAAGCAATCACTTTTCCTACAGTTGACACTTATTCCTTTTTGTGGAATTGAGTGAGAGAAGAGCCTTTGAAGATCTGTATGATTCATTCAGGTTCAGAAGGGTACCAATGGAACCTGGGTGTGTTCCTGAACCTTAGTTTGACAGTTCGGAGTCCTGGTTGATCATAGGATGACTATGAGTCGCCAATGTGATGTGGCCGTGAAAAAAGCTAATGCGGTCTTGGGATGCATTAGGCGAGGTATTTCTAGTAGAGCTAAGGAGGTGTTAGTACCATTATACAAGGCATTGGTGAAACCTCATTTGGAATACTGTGTGCAGTTCTGGTCTCCCATGTTTAAGAAGGATGAATTCAAACTGGAACAGGTACAAAGAAGGGCCACTAGGATGATCCGAGGAATGGAAAACCTGTCGTATGAAAGGTTTGTTTACCTTAACCAAAAGAAGGCTGAGGGAGATATGATTGCTCTCTTTAAATATATTAGAGGGATAAATACCAGAGGGGGAGAGGAATTATTTAAGCTCAGTACCAATGTGGACACAAGAACAAATGGATATAAACTGGCCATCAGGAAGTTTAGACTTGAAATTAGACGAAGGTTTCTAACCATCAGAGAAGTGAAGTTCTGGAATAGCCTTCCAAGGGAAGCAGTGGGGGCAAAAGACCTATCTGGCTTCAAGATTAAACTAGGTAAGTTTATGGAGGGGATGGTTTGATGGGGTAACATGATCTTAGTCAAAGGTCAATTAATTGCCATCAGTGGTAAATAGGACCAATGGTCAATGATGGGATGTTAGAAGTTACTACAGAGAACTTTTTCCTGGGTGTCTGGCTGGTGAGTCTTGCCCACATGCTCGGGGTTCAGCTGATCTCCATATTTGGGGTCGGGAAGGAATTTTCCTCCAGGGTAGATCGGCAGAGGCCCTGGAGGTTTTTCGCCTTCCTCTGCAGCATGGGGCCCGGGTCACTTGCTGGAGGATTCTCTGCATCTTGAAGTCTTTAAACCATGATTTGAGGACTTCAGTAGCTGAGACATAGGTGAGAGGATTATTCCAGGAGTGGGTGGGTGAGATTTTGTGGCCTGCATTGTGCAGGAGGTCAGACTAGATGATCATAATGGTCCCTTCTGACCTTAAAGTCTATGAGTCTATGAGTTGACTATATCATTGCTTAAGCTATTTATGTGCTTTCTGAGATATAATAATAAACAGGTGCTTCAAATCGTTGCAAAATAGTTTGATTCATATTTGTTATAATAAAAAACACATTGTCAAAAATACATGACAGTGGGAGTCAACAGAGAAATATACTTTGCAAAGGAAAAGAGTGAAACCTATATAATATTGACAATTTTAATCTCACAAAGATATTACAAGTTTTTTATTACTACTACTACTGTTATATTTATATGCTACCAACAGAGTGCTAGGTGCTTTGCAAGCATATATGAAAGTTATCTGTCCTGAAGGTCTTACGATGTAACCAGATCATGTACAAATAAAGCAGAGGGGAAAGGCAACATTGAAAGCCCATTGTGAGAATGTGACATTGAACATGCAGCTAGACTCCTTCCCCTCCATTGTCTTTGGAGGCAGCTAACTGGTCTCACTTCAAGATCTTTGGGGGCAGCTTGTTGGCCCTAATCTGGTTTTGGAGCACAATATCAGGCAGATTTAAGCCTGCTTTTCACTTGCTCCATCCCACCAGAGAGAAATCCTTTTCACAGAGAGGTGAATGGGGATTTTCTTGCTCTGCTGTGAATTCTGGGGCATATCAGCTCCAGATTATGCTAAAGCGCAGTTTAAGGCAGACAGAGAAAAACTGGCTGCAAATCTCAGAGTCCTATTCTTGCCAGATCGGAACAGACAAGCAGGCTGTCCAATCCTATGTAGATCATTTCTGTAGTTTATTGATGGAGCAGGCCTGCTATTTCTCCTGATCCGAAGATACGGATCCGAAAGGGCAGCCCTTCAAATACATAAGAGAAGAGATTGCAGGCAAACATGCAACCCATAGAAGATAGCAAAAGATAAAGTAGATTGCCTAATTTGTTATTTACTAAGTGGTCCTTGGTGTAACCCAAATTTGGTTCCAGATTCAGGCTAATCTGGGCATGGCTCAACTGAAACTGAACAATACATTTAGGCCCATTTTCGCATGGAGCAACCTTTGTTCACCAAAAAGGTTTGTAAAATTTATTGAGCTTTTTGATGAGGAACTGGGCTGAGTTGGCTCATCTTTGAGTTTGCTGAGCTTCACATTTTGTCATGAAAGATCTGCACATAGAGCATAATTTAGTGAATATAGTTTATTTTCTTATAGAATAAGAGAATATGACTATTCTGGAAAAAATAGCAACAAAATATGGGAACAAGACCCTTCAAATAATATTTAGTTATAATTTAGTGCTGGATAGTTCTTCTTTGGTTTCCTTCTATAATCAAAGTACTGTACAAGAAAAGTTTGTATTCCACCTGCTCTGTTTCTCTCCAAAGCAAATTTTAAAACCAAATGTTACTGCAATGATTATGTGGTGCATTTTCTTTTTTCTTCTTTTAATCTTACACTGTTTTTATTTGAAAGCCAAGACTGTCAGTGGTCTGTTTACTTTATCTCACTCATGTGCTGTGGAAATGAATGGCGTTTATAGAACACACAAACTATTTTTGCCTGAGTGCTGCATTTATGATTTATGGCCAACATGTATTCCTGATTTTCTTTTGAGAATGATCTTTATTGTCTTTGTGTACTAACTCATTGCAGAAGCACTTGTCTATTTTGAGCTAAACCAGACCTCTTGTAAAAAGAATCAAATTATTTCATCATGTTGAAAATGAAAAGCTATAATTACTGATAATTAGGCTTCAGAATTTTTGAAAATTGGGGAATACTTTTCCAGCAGTTTAAGACCACTCCAAATCAATGCCTTTGGAAAATAGGAAATAATTTTCTGTTCAATTTGAAATTGATTTAATTTACACTTTTTGACAGCTCTTTTGCTTTGATATTTTGGTATGGGAAATCTCTGAACTGTGGTGATTAATGCAATAATGTTTTCCGTGATCTTATACGCTGTTTGGTTCACAACGTACTTGTATTTTTAAGCCTCAATAGTATCTTTAGTTTAAAGAAACTCATTACATTATTTTGAAGCATTTTCATTTATTAATTTCAAACCTAAATTGTTTTAATTTTGTTTTTTGTTTTCCTAGGATTTTTATTTACTTTGTACTGTATTAACTAATAGTCCAAACCTATCCTGTATTGTATTTCTCTTAAATGTAAATGGAAACAGCAAAAAACTGATATATGCCACAGTCCTTGTTAGTTGTTTGTCATCAGAAACACTTTTCTTCAGGTAAATTTAAAAATAAACAAACAAAAAACCCCAACTTGAAATCCAGTTGAGCTGGAGGGGAAGGTCTCTAGTCAGGGGAAGGTCTCTAGTCAGTCAGGTCAACATCTATCCACCAGAAGGCTTCATATTCTCTAGTGCACAGGAGAAGAGAATAACATCCTCAGTCAGAGGGCACCACGTGCCACAGAGAGAGCCAGAAGCTGCATGCGAGCAGGAGCAGGAGGCCACAGACAGCAGTCTTAAAGCTGTCTGAAGAAGGAAGGGTGGGTAACAAGCTAGTGCTGGGCAAGGAGGCAGCTTGTTGCTTGTAGAAGCCATCAATAGCTGCAGAAGGAGGGTACAGTGCATGCAAGCAGAAGGTGTAAGGGCAATTGCATGTGTGCAGCAGGAGGATAGTTCTGAGGGGACCCCAGTGTGAATGTTTTCTTTGTACCCTTGTACTCAGGGCCGATGGGGGGAGGACAATTGTATCGGGGCCCTGAGCTCAGGGTTCCCCCTTACATACCTGTAACAGCTGTGTAAATAAATAAATGGGAGAGGATGGGGCCCCAGTGAACACGATGTCCCAGAACTCACATTTCTCTTAATGAGCTTACCTGTACTGGACTATTGAGTTAATCTTTTCTTGGAATCATGAAAGTAATTATGCCTAGGGTATTTACACCTTTTAGTTTCTGGCAATCTTAGTAAAGAACTTCTATTACACAGAATGTGTGAGTGTTTATGGGAACCCTCTGATGGCTGAAGCCTGTAGTGCTTAGTGATTGGAACACTTACAAGATTTGTCTTTGAGCTTGTGGCATATCAAGAATGCACCAGAGATGTAGAAGGGACTGGTGTGCCATAACACTTACAGCAACACCCTGCAGTGGGGTTAGTTATAATATTTAGCACTTAACCCTTTGTTATGCACCCTTCCACGTGTGCATTTGCTTTACTGTCTGTGAGTACTTCCATTGAAGTCAGTGGGACCAGTCATACATAAACTCTCTGCCGAATCGGCCCTTATAAAGCGCATTCCATCTCTAGTGCACATTACAAAATGTTAACTAATCATTACAACATTCCTGTGTGATAGAGGAATAACTAGTAGTAGTCCTCATTTTAGATCCTGTTTTCCTAACAGTAATAGGTAAACACAGTTTAAACCTGGCTGTGACCAAACTGGATTCTAATACTTTTTGGCTGGACAGTATTGACTTCCAGAAATATTGCTTTAATTTCATAAGCATGATTTTAAAATGGTGACACTAGAATTAATGGGATCTTATAAACCTTCTTGTGAACATAGTTTTCATTGAAATCCATGGAAGTTCTGAATCTGCTGGATGTGCAGGATTAATTCCAATATGTTAAAAATGTAGCTAAAAGTAATGTCAGAAATTTGTATTTCATAAAAATCCTGCTTAAAAAGGTATGGCATGCATTCTGCAGTACATACGGGTGAGACATGGTGGAAATTGACATTACAAAGGGATGCTGATAAATTGGGAATTACACATTGTGTTATCTATCCTTGGCTCATTGCCAGTTTTTGCGGTTCTGAAGAATTCTTTTCCTTGTGCTTCCGACAAGTCTTACCCTCAGTTTGGTACACTTTATCAGGTTTGAAATTCAAATACTGAATAAATGTATGTGTTGATTCTTTTTTTTAAACTGGGTACTCCAGCCAAGACTTGCATCTAACATTGGCATGATGGATTCCATTTCTTGTAAGATTGCAAAAAACACCTAATCTCTGAAGCTTAAATCCTTCTTTATTTGAAGAAAATAGGCCAACCCTTCCCCACCCTTACGTTATCTACTTTTAAATAATTTAGGAGCTGCCATAGGCAGAAGATTTTCTCTAGCTTTTTGTTATCTGGCTTGCTTCCAAAATCAGTTTTGGAAAACAGATTTCCATCTAAAGAAGTGAGTTCATGTGGTTTCTGAGAGCCAAATTAGATCCTTAGAACACAACCCCAGTATGTGGGCTATGAGCTGAGAGAGTCTGAAGGGAAGGAATTCCACTTATTGTTTCAGATCCACTCAGGGCTGGAGCAGCCACTGCGTCTGCTGTGTCCCCTAATACAGATCTGCCAGCCCTTCCCCACCTGCCTTTGTATTGTCCTCCAGACTGTCTCTACGTTGGCAGAGGCTAGAATACATCTGCCCCAGCAACTTGTCCCCTGTGCGGTGGAAGCACACTAGTTTCATGGCTTCTGCGTGCAGGTAGGATTTGATTCATCCTATATAGGTTCCATTCAGAAGTGTTCCTAGTAGCCATTTCTGGCTTTAGGGAATGGGATCCCAGGGATACAGTCAAGTAGAAAAGAGGCAGAATAAAAGACAGGAATAATATAGTTTTAGAAACCGAAAAAGAGCTTTTCTTCTTCCCTGTTTTTTGAGTTTTATAGAAAACTTAAAATATCAAAGCCATAGCTCAGAGACTGATTTAGGTATATGGAGACCAGTGATTACATAAAAAGTGGCATAACTATCATTCCATCTAAATCAGTGGGCTCGTTCATCTCTTATGCACCTTCTAATTTTGACATGCTGTGTGGTGGGGTTTCTATGGTCCAGGCCTTCTGCTTATGGATTTCCTCCATTTGGAATCCATTTGAATTATAATCCATTTGAATTAAGTTTCATCATCACTCCCATAAACAGCCATGTAGGCTAGGAGTCCACCACAGTCAGTAATTAAAGTAGGTTGAAACAGAAGCGGTTGCTCTCAGTCTACTAGCCAATAAAGAGAGGTTGCTATGGGAGGAAATTCTCATTGAATCCAGGAAGAGGAGCGAGAGATGCCCTCTGAATTTAACCCAGTCCACAGTGTTGTGCAAACAGAGGTCCTCACCTATTGGGCACATGTGGAGATACAAACTATATATCCTAACGAGCAAATTACCCTTTATTTTTTTAAAGGCTATCTTCCTTTTCTCCTGTTTTTTTTTTTTTAATTAACTTACATTTTTCCGTTTGACCAAAGCACATCCTCTCTTCAGATCTGTGGAGTACCCCCAGTAATCCTTAATATATACCAAAGAATGCTAAGCCAATAATTTCATCTTCTGGGATACAGAAAGCAAAGTGTCTCTATGCACACATGAAGCAGTGCCTCCGTTAGCTCCTTCACTTACATGAATATGCTATCTTGCGTCTTGTGCTGCTTTCTGATGAAGACAGTCAGCTATATGCTTCCTGACAATTTACTAAAGAAGAAACTTATCAGCCAACAAAGCTATTTAGTTGTTCGCTAAGTTAGCTGATGGTATATTTTTATGCTGGTGATGAACAAGCATGATATGTTTATATCACTATATATGGCTTTACAAACATATGTCAGATATATAGATAATAACCTAATATTCTGCTCTTTGGTATTGGAATTTAATATATAATCTGTCAGATTTGTTTTTTCCCCAATATCCTTTACCCCTAATCTTGTGGGCTACAGGAGCCTGAAGGCTGTACCTTTGAGTCTCCAAGGGACCAGTAAAAATAATACAATATGGTGGTAGGACTTGAATCTGTAGCCCAGATTCTTGCCCACATTGTGGCCGCTTTGCTTAAGTACACTGGAACGAAGAGGCTGCAAGTCTCCAGGCAATAGAGGATTTCCCTTATGTAGGAGACTCCTCCAGTGATGTAGGGCTGTTATAGATAGCTTCTATGCTTCCTGTTTTCTGGCATAGAAGTGACTGAGGAAAGTGGGTATAGCAGGGCATCTCTGCACCCCAGGGCCAGTATAAAGTAGAACAGCTCTGAGACGCCACAAACAGTGGGAAGGAGAGGTACCAAGTGGCTTAAAGCAAATAACCATTATTCCCCTGCTGTCCTGAGTTGTGCACCTTAGATAGAGCCCAGGACCTGGCACTGAGTCTTTAGTATTCTCATATAAATGTTTTCCTAAAAGTCAACTATTTTTTTAACTTTTGTTCTACTATGTTTCTTTCTTTAAGAGCTTCATTGTATCTTTATATTTTGCATGATTTTCTAAAAAAGAAAGTTGGCTCCTTTTATGGTAAATAGGACAGTATATCATTCAACATAGCGTAATCAAAGAAATACTTTACGTGGTTGATGAAGGCTCTGATTGGATAGGCCAAATCAGCAATAGTAAAATCTCATTAGAAAAGTTGTTTTTAAAAATGTAACAAAAGTATTCTATACATGCAATATCACAATAAAGAAAAAAAGTTAACACATTTTCTGGCTGATTGTATTTGGTGTAACTGCATGCCATATTTTATTTTTTGTCTATGCACGTCATGCTGTGGAAGAAAGCTCATACTGTACATTTTTTCATGCAATTTATTTTAACATCCTATAATATTTTGCTGGCTCAATCATTTTAGATGTGTATACAACCCTCCACTTCAACATATAAATTATTGTGCTGTTACTGAAGATCTTTTACAGTAAGGTAATTCAGACTCCTCTTAAAGTCAAGTCTAAAAAATGTCTGTAAATTAGTGCTAGTGGTCAGCATGGCTGAAAGAGAAACTCTTCATATTTGGAATTGACTGTACGATTGAACTTACAACAATTTATTACAAAGTCAATATTCAGCTTAAAAATTAAAAAGGTTAGTAATTATTAGGTTTTCAGAGGAAAGTACTAATGTTGTGACCTGCCTCACATCATATGGTTACAAAAATGCCATAAAATGATTTTTTTAAACTTATTTTTATAGTCTGTAGATGGCTTATTCCCTCATCTCTCTACTTATGCTTCCATGAACTGTTAATTAATACTTTTGCAGTAATTATAGAATACTTTAAATATACATTATTCTTCTGAATTTTAAAAGATCAGGATTTTTTTTATTAATTTAAAAGGATAATAGAACTGACCTGCACTTTCATCAATTCTTTAATAAAGAGGTGTATTTTTAGATAATTTAACATTTTTACATTTTGATTGCATAGAATAAAAAAAAATTCTTATGGCTTTTTTGTGCTTTTTCCATTTACCCTTTTAAGCTGGGTCACAGTTGTACCAAACGGGGTCATTGTTCTCCATAAAGAGGTGAATGATTGCCCTTGGGAACTGATACAACAGGAGCGTACGTTCTGACTGTCTTGACACTTGGCACTGTATTTTCTTCTTACTAAGGACTAAGCTTTGCTAGACACACGTCTTCATTCCATTTGCTTCTTTTTTTCTTCTCTGCAACATTTCCACGTATTCATTGATATGTAATTAAAACGTTAATTACCCCTTTACTGTACCCCTTCTCCTGAGCTCTCCTTGGTCTCTTGTACTTGCAGAGCAAGGAAGGAGTAGGGCACTCTTCATGGATGACTTGTCTTAGGGCATGTCTGCACTGCTCCACAGTTTGCACCGTGGGAGTGTGAATAGCAGTGTGCACCAAAGTTGTGCTGTAACTCCCCCATGTGGATGCTGTGGGTGCATACGTAAAGGTTCCTAGTTCACATTAATGTAATCCTGTCTCCAGCTGTAAGTGGTTTATTTTCACATGTTATCATTGGATGGAGTCATTTCAAATTTTGTATGCTCCAGAATGCATTGTCATTTCCCTCTCATGCACATCACCCAGAAAAAGCACAGGCATTGGAAGTGTTCTGGAAAGAGACCCACTGGTCTCTTACCATTTTAAGATTCATCTCACTTAGGGCACGTCTACACTGGCAAAGTTACAGTGCCAGCAGTTACAACGGCGCCCAGAGAGCGCTGATGGAAAACCGCTGTTGTGTGTTCTCACTGACAGCTGCCTGCACAATAGCGTGTTCACACTTGCGGCACTTGCAGTGCTATTTGGAGCAGTGCACTCTGGGCAGCTATCCCGCAGAGCACCTCTTTCTCTTTTGCCGCTAAGACTTGTGGGAAGGTGGAGCGATCGCGAGGCATCCTGGGTCCAGTCCCAATGCCCTGTGATGTATTGCTTTGCATCCCAGCAATCCCTGTGCTTCCATCTGCATTTGGTGCCATCTTTCAATGGTTTGAGTACTGCGCACCTTGCCTCTTTCAGGCTGCAGGAATGGATCCCAAACTGCTGACCAGTGTGCTGCTGGCTCTGACCATCATGTCACGAGTGGCAGTGGAGCTATTCCTTAAACTACAAACTCAAGAGGAGCTATGACATGAGATTGTTTGTGGCTTTCACAGAGGTGCTGACCACAGTGGAACACCGCTTTTGGGCTCGGGAAACAAACACTGAGTAGTGGGATAACATTGTGATGCATGTCTGGGTTGACGAGCAGTGGCTGTAGAACTTTCGCATGAGGAAAGCCACATTCATGGGACTGTGTGATGAGCTCGCCCCAATCCTGTCGCAAGGGACACGAGAATGAGAGCTGCCCTGTCATTGGAGAAGCGTGTGGCGATTGCACTGTGGAAGCTGGCTAGTCCAGACTGCTACTGATCGGTCGCTAACCAGTTCAGAGTGGGAAAGTCGACCGCTGGACTCATGTTGGTGGAAGTGTGCAGGTCATTAATTGCATCCTGCTCCGAAAGACTGTGACTCTGGGCAACGTGTGTGACATTGTGGATGGCTTTGCACAAATGGGCTTCCCTAACTGTGGAGGGGTGATAGATGACATGCACATCCCAATTCTGGCACCAGACCACCTGTCCAACGAATACATTAATTGCAAGGGGTATTTCTCAATGGTTCTCCCAGCGCTTGTGGATCACTGTGGATGTTTCATGGATATTAACGCAGACTGGTCCGGAAAGGTGCATGATGCATGCATCTCTTGGAACACTGGCCTGTTCAAGAAGCTACAGGCAGGGATTTTCTTCCTGGAACAGAAGATCACCATAGAGGAAGTCAAAATGCCCATTGTGATCCTGGGAGACCCTGCCTACTCCTTAATGCCATGGCTTATGAAGCTGAACACAGGGCAACTTGACAGCAGCAAGGAGTGGTTCAACAACAGGCTGAGCAAGTGCAGAATGACTGTTGAGTGTGCATTTGGCTGTTTAAAAGCCCGTTGGCGATGCCTGTATGGGACATGGCCGATGACAATATTCCCATGCTTATAGCTGCGTGCTGTACGCTCCATAATATTTGTGAAGGGAAGGGTGAAAGCTTCACTCAGGGCTGGAACGCAGAGGCTCAACACCTGGAGGCTGAGTTTGAACAGCCAGATACCAGGGCTATTAGAGGGCACAGCGCGAGGCCATAAGGATCTGGAATGCCTTGTGGCACCAATTTGAGCCACTAATATTTGTTGCTATGCTCAGGATTGCAGTGCTTTTAATGCTAGGAGGTTGTTGGTGCACATGATGCAAGAAGGGGCCTTAACATAATTGTATGTTGCTTTGTAGTGCTCTTTTTGCTTTCCCTTAATAGAATAAAGATTGCTTTCAAACCAACACAATTCTTTTATTAAAAGACAACAACTGGAGGAGAAAGTCGAATGACAAAAATACATCAGCAGGGAGGGAGATGGGGGAAGGGAAGGTCTCCAGAGCGGGAGGGGTCCCAGGATGGCTACAGATTTGTGTATGTCTAGGGATCATACCAAACCGTTTCCTTTGGAGTACAATGTAGTGGGTGCTGGGCTTCAGCAGGGCCAAACTGCAGAGGGATGGGTGTTGAGTGCAGTGGGTAGTGGGGTCCACACTGCTGGACTGTGAGGAGGGAGGAGTGGAATGCTGCGGGTAGAGAGTGGAGCCAGGAGGTTGATAAGAGTGTGTTGGCGGTGTGAGGGGGCGCATGGAAAAGAGTTTTGTGACAGGGCTGCAGGGGAGGGCGGGCGCCCAGCTGCTTGGTTTGAAGAACTAGTATCGCCTGGAGTGTGTCCACTTGGCACTTCATAACATTTAAGAGCTGCTCCGTGGCTTCTTTCTGGTGTACCGTATTCTCCTTTCGGTCCCTCTTTTCGTTGTCCCGCCACTCCTTCAATTCCTGTTTCTCAGTGGTGGAGTACATCATAATCTCACGGAGAAAGTCCTCCTTAGTTCTTTGTGGCCGCTTTTTAATTTTGCGCAGGCATTCTGCTGCCAATAAGGGAGGCTGGCCTCCCAAGGTCATCTCTGTGAAGTTTAAATGCAACATTTTACAGAAGCAGTATTGTTTGCAATACAGACAATGCTGTTTCAGTGCTTTAAAACACAGCCAGTACTCTCACTCTTGTCACTTATTGGCTGATCCCAGGCAAGCACACATGAGCCACAAGACCCCCAAAATGGTGAGTAGCCACAGGGGCAAAGTGAATCACTCTTCCTGGATCCTGCTGTACACTGGGCACGTGGCTCTTGGGGAGAGCCAGCACTGTAGGGGGGGCTTGATAATCATTCCTGTCCCCACACTTTCCATAGGATGTGATCATTATGGATGATAGCTCACTGCTGAGGGTGAGCAGGGAATCAAGGGAAGGTCTTTTGCAATCCTGCAGCTTCTGCCCTGGCCCCTATGCGGCTCACCTGTGTGCAGCAATGGCTTCCCCCCCGAGCCCCCCCATGACAGCACAGTGGCGCGGGAAAGTTACTATTAATGGGGCAAAAAACAAAGCAGCTCTGTTGAGGAACCTGCGGCAGCAAATTGCCCAGTATCTCCATGAGTGTTTCCTGGAGATCTCTGAGTGAGATTCCCATGAAGTGAGGGAGTCTATCAATAGCCTGCTCCGCCGCTCAGACTAGGCATACAGTGGGAGACAAGCCTGCTTTTTGCAACTCTTCTGCCCCCAACAAATCGCTTCAGCAATTCCCAAAATCAGATCCACTTACTAGGGGCCTCCTCTCCTGTTTATGCTTTGCCAAGATCCGACTGCTGTGACTGGCTAGGCTCCTTCGGGGTAGAAAAGAGCTCCTGACTGCATGCAGCTCTGGCCTCCGAGCCATCCTCTGCCTCTGCCTCCCTCTCTTCATTCAAGATTTCCTCCTCCTGGCTCAGTCCACTCTCGACTGGCACACGAGCCAACGAAGTATCCACAGGGGCCTTCACAGTGGAAGTGGGGGTCACCATCGAGTATAGCGTCCAGCTCTTTGTAGAACCGGCAGCTTGTGGGCGCAGCACCGGAGTGACGGTTTGCCTCCCGTGCCTTGTGGTAGGCGTTCTGCAGCTCCTTCAATTTTACCCTACACTGCAATGTGTCCCGGTCATGGGCACTTTCTATCATGCATCGTGACATCTGTCCGTAGGTATCATAATTCCTAAGGCTGGAGCACAGCTGGGACTGGACAGCTTCTTCTCCCCAAATGCTGATGAGGTCCAGCAGCTTGGTATTGCTCCAAGCGGGGATTGCCTGGTGCGTGGAGCAGGCATGGCCAGCTGGAAAGATGCGCTGAGACCACTGCACACATCACCGAGCAAACAGGACTTTCAAATTTGCAAAGGAATGTATGGGATAGGGATGACGGTTGGTCACCTGAGGGCAGGGCAGTAGGGTTCAAACCAATTACCAGAGAGGTGAGAACAGGTATTGTGGGACACCTCCTGGAGGCCAATCACAGCACTGTAATCGCCACGGTATCTACACTGGCACCGCAGTGCTGTAGCCCTGGTGCAGAAAGCTCTACGCCTCTCGTTGCGTGGTTTTAGAGTGCTACAACTGCACAGTTTCTGCTCACTGAGTGGCTTGGCAGTGTGTACATCATGGGAGTTACAGCGCAGAAAGCTGCTTTACTGTGCAGAAACTTGCCAGTGTAGACTGGGCCTTAGAGCTGGGTGAACAATTTCCAGTCAGCAATATAATTGACAAGATTTAGCCTCTTTTTCTGTTTGTGAGTTATACACTAATAGACTCCAATGTTTACAAGTTTGTTCATGATTTGAATGATTTATGCAAAAGTTTCTGCTGGTTGCTTGCAAACTATGGCCCCAGTTCAGCAAGGTTCATATACATGTTCCTGACTTTAAGAGCATGAGTAACCTCATTGACTTCCGTGGTACTGTGCACGTTTTTGAAGTTGGACACATGCCTGAGTACCTTCCTGAATTTGTTCCCATTTGCCACAACTGTTAACTTAAATTATTCTTTGAACCCAATACTGAGAGTTGCTGAGTACTCAACTGCCATTAACTGCAGTGGGAGCTAGCAGTGAGCAGTGCATTATGAAATTGGACCCTTTGCCATTTATTGTTCACACTGCATTTTTAGCTAACGTGGTCACATAATATTGTTTCTGCTCTCTGCATTGATCACTTCCAAATCCAAACAAACATCCAAAGTGGCCCTGCAAATTCTTGTTATAGATACTGTTTTCAAAAAAGTATTCAAAGCCATAGTAGTGGCAAATGATTCATGAGCCGTCCATAGGCTGAAATCTGGTCACATAATCCATTCATCAAAAAATGTAGAATACCAAATAAATTCATAGTCATTTGAGTCTGTTTGTGAATAATTCACAAATGGAAAAGGGACTGATTTGTTGAATAAATTGTTTACTGCAAGTAAACAGTCCAGTGAGCTAGTTATACATAGTTATATAAATATTCATGACACTTTTCCTGAAACCATTATTGAGAATAAAGATTTGCTAATATGAGTGTTTGCAAAGAACCAATAAAAGGAATTGTGAATGTGAATTTCAAAGTGAATTTCAGGTTTTATTTGAGTGCATAATTGTTAATAGTGGTAGAGCCAAAAGGCCCTAGTCAGGGTCAAGGCCCCATCATGCTAAGCACTGGAAAAAGTACTCTGTGAAATGTTGTCCTGCCCAGAGGGCATTACTTCGTAATCTAATGTGAAACAAAATGTGGGTAACAAACATCCAGCAGGGAGTAGAAAGAAGGGCAAGCCAAATGTGATGCACACAGTTACTCTGGCTGGGTAGTTCTTGATTTGATGGTTCCGAATCATTGCCACGTTTTTTCTGTATGGAAGGATATGGTTATCAGCAATCCCACTGACTGTTTTTACTGTTGACTACTTGTTTGCAGTATTTGCTAGCTGTCATCAGAAGGTTAAGTTGTCTCTGAGTTACTTTGATTCCCTTGGAAAGAGGTTTGCAGCAATAAAACATTGTCCTTTTTGTTGAGAAAGTTTTACGAGATTCTTTTTTCATACACTAGGTACATTCACAAGCATCTAGGTTTAGCAAAGCGATTATTTTATAGCATCACTGTTGATCATGCTCTACAATATTTGAGTAGAAAAACTAATATAAGCAGAGAAGCAACATTGTAAATACTCAACCCTGCTTAGTGTGGGGGTTTATTTCCTTTATTAAAAAAAATAGAGGATGTAAATTTTCATTTTGAAGTACAGGGGATTTAACAGAAGATATTTCCCCACATTCCGAAGTGAAAGGTTCTCTAAAACCCACATCCTGGTACATTTGTGTACCCTTGTATATTGGGCCAACTGCACATAAAGCACATGTTAGACTGAACTGACTAGTTAGTTAGAAAAAAGGAATTCAGCCTAGGATCTTCATCTAGAAAACTGTTTTGATTTAATTCTTGACCCATGTACTATCATGTATATACTTAAATAATACAATTTTATTTCACAAGGGTTTTATACCATGGATTTACTTAAAGCTTTTTATTTTATGTAGTATAATTGTTGAATCATTTATTTCTGATCAGTTTCTTGTGTTACAAAGACTTGTCAAATCTGCTAATCCAATAAGAGTATTGTAGTTGTAAAACTTTTTGAACATTGTCAGCAAGTACTCTGATGCATTTTTAATGCCTCCTTAAAAGTAACTAAAGGGTACATAGAATAATAAACAATGTCCAGTGAGGGCAGTTCCTCTAGCATTCTGGCAATTGTAAAACTCTTGCAGGGGAATGTTCTTACCTGATGATTGTGAGGAACAGTAAAATGTCTTCTAGAGCAATTTGAAATTGAAGAGCTGGACAAGCCTTGGCTCCCCAAAGCCACCAGAACTGCTTCACATTTCCTAATGAATCCTTCACTCCGAAGAGCATCATTTTTTGTCTTAAAAATTGCAAAGCCAGAGCCCTGTGCCTGCCATGCTTCTGGGGCAACCGAACATTTCAAGTGTAAGTTTTCAGTCTGGTATTTATGCTCTGCATATACCTCTGGTGCAAGTGTCCTAAACTTGTCCTTCTGAATTGTTGTTAAAACTTGCAACAAATTTGGCTGAAATATAAATATTCAATATTGAGTAATGGATTACAACAGCTTGTACTATACCCGTATCACCTTGTTCATCTTAGGCAACTGCTTATTAATCACTTGCACCACTGCCAGATTACTGGTCCAGAACAATGCCTTTGCATTCTGTGGTTGCATCCTCTAAATAGCAAATAAATACCAGCACCAGTATAGGAAGGAAAAAATCAGGAATAATTTTGTCCCTCTCTTATCCAGGCTTCAGGCTGCCTGTCTGTGTAGCAGCAAAGTGTATGTGAATTCTGAAACTTCTTTCTCTTTCATCCCCAACTCTCTAATACTTCTGTACATAGCTGAAGATTATAAGATAAATTCTATGATAGCGCTGTTGATATTGTTTGAATGTGCTACTGTCCTCTTTTAAAATTAGTAAGTCAAACACATAGAAGTATTATTACAAATAATTTTGTTTACATAAATATGAAAACAAAATAGGTTATTCATATATACCTACTGACCCAATCAGTCACCTTTTACAAGTGCAAAAAGCATGTAGATATAGTTTTACAGTTCTTATAAAGAAGAGAAACTTTTAGTTTGGATTGCTCAGTACACAATCTTTTTTGTGTCCTCTTCTTCTTTTGTCTTTGTTTTCAGACTGCACTTTTCATTGTCATCAGAGGTGACGCATCAACTCATAGCCCAGTGAAATTCTGATCTGGCTTGTTTGTGCAGCTCTGGAATAAGAATTCCCATTGTAAGGGCCTTGTATTACCTTCACTAAATGACCATTCCCTATAGCTAATGTTGATTTCCCTAAACCTGTCTGACAAAAAGTTAATTTAGATTCTAGATTAATCAGATACTAGTGAAGTGCTGTCACTTAAGTCTCCACCTTCTCTCTTCTATTTCGCCTTTCTGTTTCCAGCTATTCACTTTGAGACTTGATTTTCAGGTTTCCCCTAGAATTGCTCCAGCCTGTCTCTTAACCCTGATGCAGAAGCCTCTTTGAAATGATAGTCTTGAGGGGTTACCTCCAAACAGCTTCCAAGGCAAAATTAACCACTCCAAATTCCTTTGAAATATTTAATTTAAACTGGAAACTAGCCAAGCAGAAACAATTGACCTCTCCACAGTTTGAGGTAATGTGTATGTAGGTCGACAAATTTGTTAAACAACTTTGTTTACTACAACCCCATTGTCTCCTGAGCAGCTTACTGCCCTACCGCCCAGGTGTATGGGACAGGACAGCTCATTTAAACAGTGCTGAGGCTTGAGCAGCTTCACCTCTTCTATCTCTGCTCCATGTGAGCTGGTCTGTAGCACATTCTGCTCTTTGGTCATGCGTGGCCTGTCTTTATGGATCTCTCCTCCAATAGGACCTAGGGGTTACAGTGGATGAAAAGCTGAATATGAGTCAACAGTGTGCCCTTGTTGCCAAGAAGGCTAACGGCATTTTGGGTTGTATAAGTAGGGGCATTTCCAGCAGATCGAGGGACGTGATCATTCCCCTCTATTCGGCACTGTTGAGGCCTCATCTGGAGTACTGTGTCCAGTTTTGGGCCCCACACTACAAGAAGGAGGTGGATAAATTGGAAAGAGTCCAGTGGAGGGCAACAAAAATGATTAGGGTGCTGGAGCACATGAGTTATGAGGAGAGGCTGAGGGAACTGGGATTGTTTAGCCTGCAGAAGAGAAGAATGAGGGGGGATTTGATAGCTGCTTTCAACTACCTGAAAGGGGGTTCCAAAGAGGATGGATCTAGACTGTTCTCAGTGGTAGAAGATGACAGAACAAGGAGTAATGGTCTCAAGTTGCAGAGGAGGAGGTTTAGGTTGGATATTAGGAAAAACTTTTTCACTAGTGGGGTGGTGAAGCACTGGAATGGGTTACCTAGGGAGGTGGTGGAATCTCCTTCCTTAGAGGTTTTTAAGGTCAGGCTTGACAAAGCCCTGGCTGGGATGATTTAGTTGGGGTTGGTCCTGCTTTGAGCAGGGGGGTTGGACAAGATGACCTCCTGAGGTCCCTTCCAACCCTGAGATTCTGTGATTCTATGACAAGTCTCCTAGGTCTCTGACAGTGACCTTTTACCTGACTTCATTCTGCACCTCAAAGGCAGCCAGTGGTGCCTTCATTTATGAACCCTGTAGTTCATTTCACAGGTACAGGTTTACTGCACAGGTCAAGTGCAATGATCTCCAACCTCAAAGGAGTATAACTTCTTATAAGGTCTCCAAGCAAGCTCTGTGCTCCCTCCCACTTCTCCCAAAGGATCTAAGGTGGAGTATGAGGAAGGGGATACCAGAGATTTTTAAATCAATGGGGAATACTGGTGAGTACAGCTACTCTTGTATAAGTCACTGCAAGATCTGGCCTTTAGGAGACATCGCCATTGCAGAATTGGGAGAGGGACCATGTGGTTTTTTTACCTGTGTGTAAAGCACCTCTTTTGGCATTAGATATATAATTATTAGGGGCCCTTAGCTGGCATAAAACAAGCACTGGTACATTGACTTCAGTGGAACAGCACTGACTTACACTGGCTGTTTACATCAATATGTGTAAACAGCTTGAACTCTTCAAATGGAAGGTGCTGTAGCAAAATATTGTTTAGAGACTTCAGAAACAGTTCATGGCAGTTGCTATGATACTTTTTACAAAAGTGGAAAAAAGGTACAAAGTGTGGATGATACTTTGGTTACATTAATAAATGTTAATAAAGTGCTTTGAAATTGAAAAATACTATGTAGTATAAGTAGGGATGAACAAAACATTCCTGTTACACCTCAAACCAATTCAAGCTTTGTCTACACTTGAGGATTAGTGTGTTTTGTGAATATGGAGGATGTTCTGACAACTTTAATATTTGTGTATTATACACAAACAATCCTTCCTCTCCCACAACAGGCAGTGTTTCTCCTGAAAACTCCCTCATATTACTTTAGATCTCTTCATGAAGGACTGGAGCTGTTTTGGGACCTCTCCAAGAGGTCACGTTAACTTGTATCTGTGAAATGAGCTACAGGGTCCACTTTGTGAACGCCATTGCAAACCCAACCCTGCAGGTTTTGCAAATCTGTCTGGATAAGCACTAAACATTACTAAGGTTGGTATATCTTACGGAGTTAGGTACATCATTTAGTGCTATGAAAAATTTAGCCCCAGTATAGACACCATTAGGTCAGTGGAGGAATTCTTCTGTCTACTTAGCTACTGCCTCTCAGAGAGGTGGATTTACTACAGGAATGGGAGAACACCTTCTGTCGCTGTAGTAGCTGTCTACATTACAGTAGTACAGACGCTCACCTGCAGTGTTTCTGGTGTAGGCATACCTAAGACCTAGTAAAATGTCATAATTATTTTAATGTAGGGGCTTATCTACCCATAAAATGTGTACCACTTTAGCTGTACTGGTAAACTTAAAGCACTACCGCACACCTAATGGACACATTTATATTGGTATAAAGGTGCTTAATATGAGTATAGCTATTCCTGTATGAGAGAGACGAATAAGCTATGGCAGGCCTGCACAGCATACGGCCCGCGGGGTGGGTACAGCAAAAAACAAACAAACCAACAACTTTGGTGGTGGGAGAGGGTTTTTTGGTTTTTTTTTTGTTCAACAACTTTTGCGGCGGGAGAGGAGTTTCGGCCCTCGGCTGTTTTCTTTGGAGTAATATGGCCCTCACCGCTTTACGAGTTGTGCCGGCCTGAGCTATAGTATAGTATAAGGAATATCTGTATAACTGCATCCACAGTAGGGGTTGTACCAGTTTAAGTATTCCAGTTAAAGAAACAAAAATAATCACACACCTAACTAAAATAGTTCAATTGGTACAAAAACCATGTGTAGCTAAAGTTTGTTGAGGATATCTTAATTTAGGCACTTTACAGGTTACTTGCAAAGAAAATGAAGATTGGGTTTATACCTTTATTTGCTTCTTTGTGACATGTAAAGAAAGCCTATGTGGTAGCTTAGTCAATGGGATTTTTTCCTGTTTCTTTTTTATCCATAGATACAATAGGAATGGCAAATCTGGTCTCCCCTTGTGTTGCCGGAGGACTCATTGTGAGACTGAGAAAATTTGGGAGCTTTCTCAATACTTAAATTGAATAGGTTAAGGTAAACCCTCAACTGAGTAAGAAAATCTCTGTGTTCCTTGGGAGTTGTAATGTCACAATTCTACTAATTCTTCAGACTGCCATAGAGTCTACTAGTAGAGACAAGACCTACATTTTAAATTTTAAGAGCTGTACATGGGGAGTTTATTCCTGATAATTTCATGTGTGCATGCTCTTATTCCAGAATTTAGGGTGTTTAAAGCTAATTTGCAATAAGGCACTCTTATTCCAGAATAAGTGTATCCACAGCTGGAGTTAATTGGGAATAGTTATCCACTTTAATTTCACACCCTACTTTATTTCAGATTAATTTTCATGTGCTGACAAGCCCTAAGGAAAACAACAAAAAATAAATTTAAATTGTTTTATTCATGCTGCCTTTATACCTTGGGAGTTGAAATTCAAGCCCAATTCTTATCCCTCTGCAGGTCACCAGTAATTTCTAATCTGCTCTCATTCTTTTGAACATGAGGATGCTTGTCTTCTCCCCTCCACCACATCCTCCCCATTTTTTGGAGTTGCATATTTTTTGGTGTACTTTGTAACTGAAGTAGGTGTGGTAAATTAGATCAGAAAAAAGTTAACACTCAAATATGTGTACTTGACCCAGAAAAAACGGCAGAATTTGTGAGTGAAACATAGCAGAATTCTGTATAAAGGAGTTGGCTCTTGTTTTCTATTAAAGAATTGGGCCCTTAGGTTTTCAAGTATTGTCAGTGGGCTTTAATTATTTAAACTTTATATGACACATTACAATTGCTGTGAGTTTTTCAGCATATAAACTAAAACGGTTGTCTTCATATTTGAGATTATAGAGAAGTTATATAGACAACAGCACTATATACTTGCCACAGTGTTTTTATACATAGCATATTTAGTGGCTAACTAAAATCTAAGCAGAAAGCTCATCTTGAAAAAGACTACTTAATTAAAAATTAAACAATGAATTAAAACTTAAATTATGCAAAACTAATAAGCTACATTACCAAAACCAACAATTAATACACTACGGTATATGCAAGGAAAATGCTACCATTTTTACATGTTTTGTTTGTTTTATGTTTGACTTGTAGTCTGCATTGTATGCTGTTTTGGAATTCTTTATTTTGAAATACGTGGCCTATCTGAATTAAGATATAAATCAGTGACTTTAGATTTGTAATGTTTACAAAACTCAGAGATTAAAAACCGTGATAATATAAAGGAATCTGTTTTAAAGAGGAAAAATCCAATTATTTTGCAATTAATGCAATATCACATCTGTGTATATGTTTCAACTCAGAGCATCAGATCATCTAGTACAAATCAATAGAGTAAAAATGGGCTCATTGACCAAAACTTACAATTTGACCTATCGCTCTAATTCCATTTTACAAAAGATTTCTATGCTCACTGATACAGCCTCCCACTAATTGCAAATAACGAGATTCTGAAAACTATATTTATGTGTGGATGTATTTATAGGGATCAAAATGATGACACTTCTGTCTTTACTCTAATAGTTTTAAAGGTGTTCCCAAGGTCCACAGATCAAAGCTGTAGTAAAATGCTTCATCGCTTATTGAATCTGGTGTGCACCTACACAACTAAGATACCAAATGACAAAAAACTCTAGACATATCCTCTAATTATTCATTACTTGTGAAGAATGCATATTTTGGATATGTAGTAAAATTCAAAAAAATGCAGTAAAGGAAGAGATAAAAATATAGGATAATTTCCTGTATATACTAGTTCCTGTCATAATTCTACTCTTCCAGCTAAGCAGAGCTTTAATGGGCTTTAAGAAGAGGAACTGGAAAAATAGAAAGGCAGAACCTGTAGAAGGTGAAGAATAATTCTGAAAGGAAGTTGAAGATTTATTTCAGAATTCGGTTTAAACTAAACTCATCAAAGATTGAGGGAGACAGAAAAGAGGAGGAAAGGGAGACATTAAGGAAGTATTGACATGGACCTGAAAGGAAACACAGTGTATGGACATTGCAACTCGACTATCAACATTTATTGTTTTGGAGGGAATGTTTCATCACTACTGAACTAAGGTCATTAGTACTGTTAACACATTAGTTGTTTGATGCCAGTATGTTTGTTTTATTTATGTATTTATTTATAAAAACAAATATTCTTGATGTAGGAAGCGTGGAACTAGCATGTAGTAAACGATTATTACCATGTGTTGGAACACTTAACTATGGGATGATTTTTCACTTGTAATTTCACAAATTTAATTTAGTGTTACATAATTCATTTTAACTGAAATGCTTTTTATCAAATATGAATTTTAGTCCCCAAACTATTGCAGTATATTTGTATTTTTAGATATTTCTTTGGCACTTAGCAAAACCTGAGACAAAACGTTGCTATCTTGATCTTTATGTCCAACTGGTGTTTTCACTGCCATTGTAATTTTAAAAATTTACATTTTAAAACAAGATCAATAGTTGGAGGACAAATAACAGGTAGAGAAGAGTTGTTTGCAGTGCTGTTATAGCCGTGTTGGTCCCAGCATATTAGAGAGACAAGATGGGTGATGTACCATCTTTTATTGGATCAGCTTCTGTTGGTGAGAGAGACAAGCTTTTCAGTTTACACACCTCTTCTTCATGTGGCTACATATACAGAAGAATGCAGCTAAAATATTTTATAATATCTTATTGAGAACAGAAATCTAAGGAATAAAAGTTCCCGACAATAAAGTCAGTTAACTGAGAATTGTATTGAGAGGAAATATTGGGCCAAATTCCCTCCTGTGCTTGGTGCAGGGAGGGAGGGGTTATCAGAGCTAGTTACAGCTCTGTCATTCTGTGGGTCCATCTGCACCAGCCCTGGCATAAGTTACAACACTATATATGCCATTGGAGAAATGCATTCTACCCCCAACACCAAATCGGGAAGTGGTAAAACTGAACAGAAGTTGGTTATTCTGGCTTTATACCAGCTGAGAGTTAGCAGCTTTCATCTTCCTTTAGTTTCCTTACATGTCCCTCTCCCCTGCCAGTGAATTTTCAGGTTGCCAACTATAGCCAGATTCTGTCTTCTTTGTAATGTATGTGCATTGCAATTGAGTCAGTTGTGGTGAGAGAATCTGGACCATTGTGTAAGCCAAAATGGTCGTCTTCTACTTTTTCAGTTGAAAGTCACATCTTCCATGAAATGTGTTTTATCCAGTATCACAGGAAGCCACATGTGCGAAATAAGTGACTTGAATATAATACTTCTGACCTCTCCTCTGACCAACAAGCTTAATTTAACAGAAACCTTAAACTCTCTCTTTATGGGACCTTTCTTTGTATGTTCATCATCAATTTGTTGTAGGTAGTGACATATCCCCTTAACCACCGTTGCGGATTCACAGCGCAGACTGGCTGGGGATTCTGCCCTTTCCAAATACATTTGATGCTCCGTCATAGTTTTTTCTTCTGTCTACATTTATCTTCATGTGTCTGGAGGTACTAAGCAAGCTGGTTACGTGGTATGCTATGTTTTCTAAAGGTAAACATCTATGTTAGTCAGGAGCAATCCACAAAGCCTTCAGCAGTCGTCCCAGGAAGTGGCAGTTGTGGAGGCCTGATGGAGATCAGCACCTTCAACTGTCAGTTCCTTTATTCCTGTCTGTCATGACTGTTTACTTCTGATCATACCAGTTGACATTTATGTGTCACAATAGAAAACCTATAACCAGCGAAGAAGTAAGGAAGACATTGGGTTTACGGTTACTTATATCACAACAGGTAGCTGGCCACTCATTAACACCCTGTGGGGTGTCAAATATACCGTATGTTAAATAAAATTAGTGCCTACAGGCATTGTATAGAAAGGAAAGCCGTAGCAGTAAATGAAATTATATGAACAGCTGAATCAAAAAAGAGTAAAGGTGGCAGATTTTTTTTAAAAAAAGCAGTTTCCCCCTTAGAAATGAGTGTACAGTCCAAGGTGCATAGCTATATCCAGTCTCTTAACTATCCTCATTTTCATTTTCATGAGCGGCATTGGAAAAATGACACTTGGCATAGGAGAGTTCTGCAGAGATTCTTTGCCTTTCCAGTATGTTAATTATGTGCTGGGAAAGACCATGTTAAGGTCTTGGAAGATAACCACCTTTCTCTTAACTACAGTCAAGCAATGAAGTGAAATATAAGGGGAAAAATGTGTTACCACTTCTATGATGTAGAGTATGGACATTACTTTTATGCAGAGACTTGAGAGACATTAATATAAAAATGACAGAGGGTCCTGTGGCACCTTATAGACTAACAGAGGTATTGGAGCATAAGCTTTCGTGGGTGAATACCCACTTCATTGGATGCAAGCAGTGGAAATGTCCAGGGGCAGATATAAATGTGCAGGGAAGACTTAGGCTAGAGATAACAAGGTTAGCTCAATCAGGGAGGGTGAGGCCCTCTTCTAGCAGCTGAGGTGTGAATACCAAGGGAGGAGAAACTACTTTTGTAGTTGGCTAGCCATTCATAATCTTTGTTTAATCCTGAGTTGATGGTGTCAAATTTGCAAATGAACTGAAGCTCTATTGTTTCTCTTTGGAGTCTGGTCCTGAAGTTTTTTGCTGCAGGATGGCTACCTGTAAATCTGCTATTGTGTGGCCAGGGAGATTGAAGTGTTCTCCTACAGGCTTTTGTATATTGCCATTCCTTATATCTGATTTGTGTCCATTTATCCTTTTGCATAAGGACTGTCCAGTTTGGCCGATGTACATAGCAGAGGGGCATTGCTGACACATTATGGCGTATATTACATTGGTGGATGTGCAGGTGAATGAACCGGTGATGGTGTGGCTGATCTGGTTAGGTCCTGTGATGGTGTCCCTGGTGTAGGTATGTGGGCAAAGTTGGCATCGAGATTTGTTGCATGGATTGGTTCCTGAGTTAGCCCTGGTCTACACTACGAGTTTAGGTCGAATTTATTAGCGTTATTTCGATTGATCCGTGCACCCGTCCACACGACGAAGCCCTTAACATCGACTTCTAGGGCTCTTAAAATCGATCTCGCCACTCCACCCCCAACGAGGGGATTAGCGCTTAAATCGATATTGCCGAATCGATGTAGGCTTAGTGAGGACGCAATTCGACGGTATTGGCCTCCTGGATCTATCCCACAATGCAACATTTGACCGCTCTGGACAGCAGTCTGAGCTCCAATGCTCCGCCCAGGTAGACAGGAAAAGCCCCGCGAACTTTTGAATTTCATTTCCTGTTTGGCCAGCGTGGTGAGCTGCAGGTGAGTGCAGATCTCATCAGCAGAGGTGACCATGATGGAGTCCCAGAACCGAAGACGAGCTCCAGCATGGACCGATGGTGAAGTACGCGATCTGATCGCTGTATGGGGAGACGAAACCGTGCTAGCAGAGCTACGGTCCAAAAGAAGAAACGCCAATATATATGCCAAAGTCTCCAAGGGCATGCAGGACAGAGGCTACAACAGGGACGTGCAACAGTGCCGCGTGAAAATTAAGGAGCTCAGGCAAGCCTACCAAAAAACCAGAGATGCAAACAAACGCTCTGGGTCAGAGCCCCAGACATGCCGCTTCTATGATGAGCTGCATGCCATTCTAGGAGGTGCAGCCAGCACTGACCCACCCATGTGGTATGACTCCGTATGTGGATCATCAGAAACCACAGAGGAGCATGATGATGATAATGATGCTGAAAATAGCGCCCAGACACAGCAAGGAAGTGGAGAAGCCCTTTTCCCTGACAGCCAGGAACTCTTTGTCACCCTGGAGCCAGTACCCTACGAACCCACCCAAGGCGTGCTCGATGCAGGAGAAGGGACCTCTGGTGCCTCTGGTGAGTGTACCTCTGTTAATTAATACATGTTTTATAAGCAAGCGTGTTTAATGATCAGTTCGCGGCCAGTACAGCTAGAGCTACTGGAAAAGTCTGTTAACATGTTCGGGGATGGAGCAGAAATCCTCCGGGGACATCTCCAGAAAGATCTCCTGGATGTACTCCGAAAGCCTGTGCAAAAGGTTTCTGGGGAGGGCAGCCTTATCCTGTGCTCCGTGGTAACACACTCTACCACGCCAGGCCAGTAGCACGTAGTCTGGAATCATTGCTTTGCAAAGCATGGCGGCGTATGGTCCCGGTGTTTGCTGGCATTCAAGTAACATCCGTTCTTTATCTGTCTGTGTTATCCTCAGAAGAGTGATATCATTCATGGTCACCTGGTTGAAATAGGGGAATTTTATTAAGGGGGTATTCAGAGGGGCTCCGTCCCTGCTGGGCTGTTTGCCTGTGGCTGAACAGAAATCTTCCCCGCTGTGACCCACGCGGTGGGGGGAGGGGGAACAGCGAACATCTTGGATGTGCGTCTGTGTGTGTGTGTGGGGGGGTTCGATTAGGTTCGCGCTGCACGTTAACCCAAAAACTGCCGCCACTCCCTTTTCAATTGCCAACCAGTTTTAAATTGCCAGCCCAAAGGCTGTTTGTTATGGGAAATGAGGGGGTTGCTGTTTGAAAACATTCCCACGTTATGAAGGTTAAAGAAGCCTATAGACTGTGGCTTACCATGGCTGTGTGCAAGCCGAATTCTGTTGCCCGCCGGACCTGCTTGTGTGATCTCTCACACCAAACCGGCAGACCCTCAATATAACAGGCAAAGTGCAACCTTGGACCAAATGCACATGTGATATGTAATGTTTGGAGCATTGTTCTCTAATATGTGTCTTTTAAACTACTCCTCTCCTGTTTGTTTCCTCCTGCAGCTGCAAATGTTTCAACGCCACCCCCTTCATCACCGTCCCAGAGGCTAGCGAAGATTAGAAGTAAAAAAAAAAAGGAATCGAGATGAAATGTTCTCAGAACTCATGGAATCCTCCCACACTGAAGCTGCCCAGCAGAATGCGTGGAGGCAGACACTGTCGGAGTCCAGGAAGGCAGATTTTGATCGCGCGGACAGGTGGCGTGATGAAGAGAGTAGGTGGCGTCAGCGTGCAGAGAGAAGGCAGGATGCAATTCTGAGGCTACTGGAGGATCAAACGGAAATCCTCCGGCTTATGGCTGAGGAAAGGCGTACAGTTCAGGAAAGGCCGCCTGAGCCCAGACCGCCGCTACAGCCCCTGTGTAACCAACAGCCCTCCTTCCCGAGTCCCATAACCTCATCCCCGAGACGCCCAAGAACGCGTTTGGGCGGCCTCCGTGCACCCAACCACTCAAGTCAAGAGAACAGTCCAAGCAAGAAAGGGCTGGCATTCAATAAGTTTTAAAGTGCTGTGTGTCCTTGTCCTTCCCTCATCCCCTCCTCCACCACCCATCCTGGTGCTTCTCTTCCTCCACCAGCTATCCCGGGAGACTGTGGCAGTTACCCCCATAGTTCCCCCTCTTTGTTTTACGAATTAATAAAGAATGCATGATTTTTAAGCAACAATGACTTTATTTCCTCTGCGAGCGGTGATCGAGGGGGGGAGGGCAGGGCGGTTTGGGTAAAGGGAAGTAGAGTGAATGAAGGGGCAGGGCTTTTCATTACAGGGGAAAAACAGAACTTTCACACAGCATCCTGGCCATTCATGAAACTGGTTTTCAAAGCTTCCCTGATGCGCAACGCACCCTGCTGTACTCTTGTAATAGCCCTGGTGTCTGGCTGCGCATAACCAGTGGCCAGGCGATTTGCCTCAACCTCCCACCCTGCCATAAACGTCTCCCCCTTACTCTCACAGATATTGTGGAGCGCACAGCAAGCAGTAATAATAATGGGAATATTGTTTTCGCTGAGATCTAACCTAGTCAATAAACTTCGCCAGCGAGCTTTTAAATGCCCAAATGCACATTCCACCACCATTCTGCACTTGCTCAGCCTATAGTTGAAAAGGTCCTGACTACTGTCCAGGCTACCTGTGTATGGCTTCATGAGCCATGGCATTAAGGGGTAGGCTGGGTCCCCAAGGATAACTATAGGCATCTCAACATCCCCAACGGTTATTTTCTGGTCTGGGAAGAAAGTCCCTTGCTGCAGCAGCCGAAACAGACCAGAGTTCCTGAAGATGCGAGCGTCATGTACCTTTCCCGGCCATCCCACGTTGATGTTGGTGAAACATCCCTTGTGATCCACCAGTGCTTGCAGCACTATTGAAAAGTAACCCTTTCGGTTTATGTACTCGCTGGCTTGGTGGTCCGGTGCCAAGATAGGGATATGGGTTCCGTCTATCGCCCCACCACAGTTCGGGAACCCCATTGCTGCAAAGCCATCCAGTATGAGCTGCACATTTCCCAGACTCACAACCCTTGGTACCAGCAGCTTGGTGATCGCCCTGGCTACTTCCATCACAACAGCCCCCACTGTAGATTTTCCCACTCCGAATTGATTCGCGACTGACCGGTAGCTGTCTGGCGTTGCAAGCTTCCACAGGTCTATCGCCAGTCGCTTCTGTACTGTGAGGGCTGCTCTCATCTTGGTGTTCTTGCGCTTCAGGGCAGGGGAAAGCAACTCACAAAGTTCCATGAAAGTGCCCTTACGCATGCGAAAGTTTCGCAGCCACTGGGATTCATCCCAGACCTGCAGCACTATGTGGTCCCACCAGTCTGTGCTTGTTTCCCGGGCCCAGAATCGGCGTTCCACTGTATCAACAAGCCCCATTAACACCAGGATGTCCACCTTGCGGGGGGGCCTTTTTTGAGAGAGGTCTGTGTCCATGTCCTCATCACTGTCCTCAGGGCGCTGCTGTCGCCTCCTCGCCTGCTGTAGCTGTAGCAGCTCCTGGTTCTCGTTCTCCATATACTCCTGGACAATGCGCGTGGTGTTCATAACGGCGAGAACAGCCGCGGTGATCTGATCGTGCTCCATGCTTTCCCTGGTATGCTGTTTGCAGGACAGCAGAGTGGCAGCAGAAGCAGCGGGTGGATAACAATGGAGTCAGCAATATGGCGCCCATATGAAAAAAGGCGCGAAAGGATTTTTTGCTCCCCCCTCAGTTGCTTTCACGGAGGGAGGGGGGAGCAAGGGTTAGGCTCATTTCCTTCTAGCTGCAGATGGTACAATATGCAGTGAGCAAGGAGGTGCCTTCCCTTCTAGCAGCAGATGGTACAATATGCTTGATATCCATCATCATCTCCTGGCCCCCTCAAGGATTGAACTCGCAACCCCGGGTTTAGCGGGCCAACGCTCAGACCGCTGAGCTATCCCTCCGCCCATGTTCCAGGCAGTACTGAATCTCCCTTAAACAAAATGTAAAAAAGAGAATGACCAGAGTCACTCTGGTCACTCCCATTTATGTCCAAGCGCCCCCGGCCAGCCACACCATAGGCCGCCGGCCAGGAGCACACGAATACCAATCATATTGTACAATCTGCTGCGAGAAAGCAAGGAGCTTCTGCTGTATGGTCCCACGACCACGACCATTTATGGCATATTGCACCATCTGCAGCTAGAAGGCAAGGAGCTTCTGCTGTGTAGTCCCGCGACTACCAGCCTCAGGCGGAATGGCCCCCTCAAGGATTGAACTCGCAACCCCGGGTTTAGCGGGCCAACGCTCAGAACGCTGAGCTATCCCTCTGCCCGTATTATAGTGTGACTGAATCCCCACTAGACCTAATGTCCAGGCGTACACTGGAGATGTACGGTAATTGTGAGCTGAGCAGGCTTCCGTAGCAAACACGGAAACCCCGGAAAAAAGGCGTGAAAAATATTGCTTTCACGGAGGGAGGGAGGGAGGGAGGGATGACATGTACCCAGAACCACCAGCGACAATGTTTTCTGCCCCATCAGGCTTTGGGATCGCAACCCAGAATTCCAATGGGTGGCGGAGACTGCGGGAACTGTGGGATAGCTACCCGCAATGCAATGCTCCGAAAGTCGATGCTAGCCCCGCTACTGTGGACACAGTCAATTGACCTCATGGTCTTAACGCTCTTTAGTGGGGACACACACAATCGATTCCATAAATTCGGGTTTTAAAATATCGACTTCTATAAATTTGACCTAATTCTGTAGTATAGACGTACCCTTAGTGGGGACACACACAATCGATTCCATAAATTCAGGTTTTAAAATATCGACTTCTATAAATTCGACCTAATTCTGTAGTATAGACGTACCCTTAGTTATTATGGTGCGGTGTGTAGTTGCTGGTGAGAATATGCTTCAGGTTGGCGGGCTGTCTGTGAGCGAGGACTGGCCTGCCTCCCAAGGCCTGTGAAAGTGAGGGGTGGTTGTCCAGGATGGGTTGTAGATCACCGATGATCCGCTGGAGAGGTTTTAGTTGAGGACTGTAAGTGATGGCCAATGGAGTTCTGTTGGTTTCTTTCTTCGGCTTGTCTTGCAGAAAGACATTTCCACTGCTTGCATCCGATGAAGTGGGTATTCACCCACGAAAGCTTATGCTCCAATACCTCTGTTAGTCTATAAGGTGCCAGAGGACCCTTTGTCGCTTCTACAGCTCCAGACTAACACGGCTACCCCTCTGTTAATATAAAAAATGTTTTCCTTCATAGGCAATCAGCTAGCATGACTTTGTGTAAAACAGCCTCTCTGAGTTTTAATCCACTGTATATTATGGGAATGTCATTTTTCTTTTGGCATTCAAGATAATTGCTAAATCATCAGCATGGGTCACCTAGTAAATGCTGTGTACTCTCAGGGGAGGCATTTCTTCATCTTCCATCTCAGTTTGGTGAATGGGTTGGCCAAGCCAGAATTCTGATCTTTGTAGTTGAGAAGGAGAGCGCTAGCTTTAGATGAGATACAAATACCATAATATCTTACACACTCACCTTACATAAAGCTTTTCATTTCAAAGAATCCCAACATGATTTTCAGAAAACACAGTATTAAGATAAGCCTGCTTTTTTCCAGTAGTCTCAGGGGACATCCGAAACATTTACAAATTTTGGATTCATACAATTGGATAATTTTGCACCAATTTTAATTTCTAATTAATATAGATACTCATATATTTTGGAGTTGGGAGGTTGAGGTTTACTTCCTGTACATGCTTATGTATTCATTCACCTTGTATGGAGAATGCTGCAGCTGTTGTATAGTTAGACTTGGCAGAATTAGGTTTTTATTTTTATAATTTTGACAGAAAATATTGTTTTTATTTGTAAGCATTTCTCCCCCCCCCCCCCCCCCCCCGCTTTTTTTATATTTTCACAATTGCAAGAAATTATGTGTGGGGGCGGGGACTAAGACAACAGGGCGCCAGACTAATTATTTAATGGCATTAGAAGTTGAGATTCAAAAAGATAAATCTTTATAACAGTTAAAACACAAATTATCAATATCACATGTCAAAATATACAAGGTAAATATCTTTAAATCGAACTCAAGGTCTCAAGCCGATGGAAACATTTTTTTCATTGGTTTGTGTATGTACTGTGAAATCGAAGTTTACAGGCAATGACCTGTAAAAATCTAATTCTTCCAAGCCTGTCTATAGAATACAGAAAAGTTTTATATAGCATTCCAGGACAGGAAGTGAAGAAAACTGTCCAATGACAACATAAGGGAGAATTTAGGTACTTTAATTAACCACCAGAACTTCTGCAACACTTGAGTTTTCCTTGGGCATCTCCCATTTAAACACTGACAAGACCTGCCCCTGCTGACCTTTATGACATCTGATGGGATCATAGCCTGAGGCTGTATGGAAGCAATGTCATGGCTACTAATAGTGTGTGCAAACTGACATAGGTTCAATAGGGCAAGTTTTTGTGGAGCCCACTAGTCGCCATACTTTTACCAACGTGATAGCAACATATTTAGAGAAACGAGAGTGAGATATTCATTTTTTCAGTCAGTTTAACAAAATGTGTGCAGTTCTCTTTTCTAGTTATGTGAAACAATAATACATTTTGAGTAAAATATTAATTACTGTCTGTTTTCACACTTTACTGAAAAATTAGTGCAGGACTAATGGCTCATCTCAACTTTTATTTATACTACTGTAGCTGCTCTGATTTCTGCCCCTGGCAGTTTATCCAAGGTACTTATTGTTTCCTGCGTAAAGAAATTTCACCTTAATTCCTTTCCTGCCCTGTTGCCCTGACCTTTCTTAGCTTAAGATGAGGCCTCCTTGCTGTTGTATTTGACACTAGTTCAGATAAGTTCAAAGGAATATCAAGCTGTCCTTTCAATTCCTTTCATAATTTCATATTCAGCGGTGAGGTCTCTTTTTAATCTCCTCTTTTCTAAGTAATACAGACCTACCATAATTTCTTTAACCTTTTGGACTAACTAAATTCCCTGAGTTCCCTCTTGTTCTAGCTGCTCTCTGATATTCCTTCTACTTCTTTTAGTATTTGTTTAATAATAAGGTAGCTAGAACTATATTTCAAACATGTAGCCTCACTAGTCCCATATATACTGGTAGAATAATTTCCTCTGACTTATATGCGACAAGCAGGTCAGGCTTTCAAAGGCTGCAGGGCAATCGTGTTGACCCAAGTGTTGTATTGGGATGTTCAGCTTGGAACAGTTAAAGTGACATGCAGATGACATCAGGGCAATGAAAATAAAAATGCCGTTTTCTTCCTTTTCTGATGTGGTTATTTAATTTTTGGGTCTGATGATGTCATCACTGTTTTGTTTTTCTTACCACACTACCCCAGAATAGAAGAGTCTCCATCAGTATGCAATTCAGAAAAATGCTGTATCTTATATAAATAAGGCCTGTTCAAAACTCTTTTTGTATGGTTCTTTATGCATTTTTTATATATTTAGAACACAATGATTTTTAGCCAGTTTGGTTCAAACTTAGTAACAAAATTGTAGATTTTTTAGTTGTACAATTTTACAGTCTTTGCTGTACAATTATGTGTTATTTTCATCTTATTACATCTCCAATAATGACATATTATTAGAAGATAAATATAATTGAGAATAAAGTTTTGTCTATCCAGAAGGAAACAAACATTTACACTTTGACAATATGTAAATTAAAAGGCAGAACATAAAAAGGTTTAATATCAGGTTTGATCTTTTCTTTGGAGGTGATAAAAAACCTGCTAATATAAAGTGAATACAAAAATATGGCTTCTCTTAATAGATCAAAGAGTATATAGAGAGAGGTTTGAACAGGCCATAACTATGTAAGATATATAAGATTCAGCAGTTTCACTGAATTAGATATGGATGGATATTCTTTTCTATGGTAATATAATAGGAAAAGCAAAACTGATGACATCATGAGGACCAAAAAATTCAAAAGCTGCATCAGAAGAGAGAGAAAATAAGAGTTATATCATATCTATTATTCTACATCACCACAGAAATTTCAAGGGACTGGTAGTGGGCATGCGTTTTGGTTTTTTTTTTTTTGTTCTTGGGCTTTTCCTTTGCCACCTGCCAAAGTGAACTTATCTGCTTTGGCTTCTCATTGGATGAACTGGGTAGCTATGGTATTAACTTTAGTGAGTTCATCAATGATTGCATATGAGCCTGTAACTGGCTTCTTTCTTGATTTAGGGACTGATGTGATAATATATGTGCCTGATGGCTGATTAGCTTCTCTGTGGCTTAATTTACATCAATTCTCAGTTCATTTATATGCAGAAGAGAAAATGGTTAAAGTACCTACATAATGGCAGTTTCTCATCTTTTGGTGCTTAGTCAGTTTTTGGATAGCTCAGTGGTTTGAGCATTGGCCTGCTAAACCCAGGGTTGTGAGTTCAATCCTTGAGGGGGACATTTAGGGATCTGGGGCAAAAATTGGGGATTGGTCCTGCTTTGAGCAGGGGGTTGGACTAGATGACCTCCTAAGGTCCCTTCCAACCTTGATATTCTATGATTCTATGAATTACACCTATATTTCGTATTGGAGCCCTGCAAATTGTTCAGCTCAAACTGAAAAAATACTCAGAGAGTGGTAGTTTTAAGTGTGTTATGGTGTTTATCCCGGACTTTCTCCTCAGAGCATATTCTGTGGTATCTGAGTGCCTGGCTCTGCATAGCAGATTTCTTGGTATGATCCTGATCACCACACTTACCATCACTGATCTAGTAACCACCCTTAACAAACCAAGGAATCTGTTACCTACAACCAAGCACTCAGATACCACAGAATATGCTCTGAGGAAAAAGTCCAGGACTCACACCTTAATACACTCAAACTGCCTTCACCAAAAAAGGACATTCCACCAGAGAAGTAGATTGAATCATGTAATGGGCCCCCAAATACCCTGAGAGAAACTGCTTCAATACAGGGGGAAAGAAAAAGCTCTGACCGCTCACCTTCAGTTGTCACTTACCACCCCATACTAGATCACATATGGGATATTGTTAGTTGTTGGCTGCGTGTGTGTTCTTCCCGTGTGCTGTGCCAGCTCTGCGCAGATAGCTGGCTCAGCAGACCTCAATCAAACTGCCCAGAAAGACCACAAGACTCGGTTTGTAGTGAATGCACCTGGCCAGGTTTATTGTTGATGAAGCATGGTATTAGTGCCCTATACGTGCTACAAGTACACTTAATACATGTATTCCTCTGACAATGGACTCAGCTCAGTAAAAGGCGGCACTTTGCTTTCCCCCCCATCGGCTGCACAAAGACACTTCCTCTGTGACCCTTCTTTTATACACCGATACAAAACAGTTGCATATTGCCCCTCTGACTGGTTAGTTACCACCCTTTACCCAGTATGTGTTGGTTCGATCAACTGACTTCTGCTCACAACCTGACTTTTGCTAACTTTGCTTTATATCAGCAAGGCTTGACCACTGCTTTAGTTCAAGCCACAGGCCTCAGATCAGGCTTCTTATACTAGGCCTCATGTTTCAGGCTCTCTCTTTCTATTACTTGGGGTATCATCAAACATTTACAAGCCATACTTGATGGGGACCACATACTGAAAGAAACCTTTCCTGAACCCCCTCTTCTGGTCTTCAAACCATGTCGAATGTCTCTAAGCTCTCATATTCAGAAACAAGCTCCCCACAGACTAGGACACAAGAACTCAAAGCAGCACCAGACCCTGGCAGAACAACAGATGCAAAATCTGCAGACGCATCTCCGCTGCCATGGTGATTAATATGCCCCACAACACACCTTTCAAGATCCATGGGTCCTACACAGGCCTATCACAACATGTGGTGTACCTCATCCAGTGCACTAAATGCCCCAATAACAACTAGGTGGGTGAAACAAGATACTCCGTTCCTGCATGAACTCACACAGGAAATTGATCAGACAAAAAAACACATCACCTTGTGAGTGAACACTTTTCACAAAACAATCACCCTATATCTGACTTCTTAGTCCTCATCATCAAAGAAAACTTGCGCAACACCTTCAAAAGATGAGCCTTTGGAACTTAAATTAATAACTCTGCTAGACACCAAAAATTCATGGACTTAGTAAAGATAGTGGATTTATCGCTCATTACAATGATCTGTAATGTAAATAGTGGATTTATTGCTCATTACAACAATGCACTAACCCTCCTTTGTCCTATGACTGTAGAGGTGTTAACTGTCTACTTCACCTTGAATTGTCTCTTGCAACACATGTTAACTTCTTTTCTGTTCTCCTTGTATTTAACTGTGACACTCTGAATACCTTTTCTAGACCTGAAGAAGAGCTTTCTGTAAACTTGAAAGCTTGTCTCTTTCATCAGCAATGGTTGCTCCAATAAAAGATTATACCACACCCACCATGTCTCTCTAATATCCTGGGACCAACACTGCTATAGAAACGCTGCAAAGTACTCTTAATCAGATTTGACTTGAGGGCTTCTGCAGTTGAATTGCATCTGTGAAGCAGGAGTAGTTTGTGTGAATTGTCCACAGAAGCTTTATGCTGTTTTGCTGTTTGCGAATCTGCAGATTTGTCAGGCTGCACTGTTCGTAGTGTACTTTGAGTTTGACATTGACTTGTTGGGATAGTTCACATGAGGCAAGTCATGTGACAGAAGCCAAATATGTTTTATTCATTGTTCCTTAAAGGTTCACCTTATCCCCATGATCAGGAGGGTCATCCCAGTTCAGTAGAATCCATTTTTACTTGGTTTCTTTAGAGAGAAGTGTTGTTCTTCAGACTAGGACACAAGTCTGAAGCTATTTCAGCAGGCTGAGTCCTTACTCTGTGCTCAATATAGCATGCAAACCATTAGCCGATTAATGTGCAAATTCTTCCCCTTTACTGAAAATTGGCTTTATAGGCAAACTCAATAACAATAACACAACACAAATCTCAACCTGAGGTTCCTCCATGTGCTACCCAGTGGTTTTCCTGTGTGCATTGCCTGCCCTGCTTGTATAAAGAGTCCATCTCACCTCTTCAGCCAGGGTGAAGTAAGTGCCCCAATGAGTAAGCAAAACTACAACAACTTTATAAAGGTTCTTATAACTGCAGCCAGGGTGGGTCAATATAAAATGTTTTGCCACCTAAGTCCTTACGATTCATTTGGAAAAATCAGGAGGAAATGTCCTAGTTCCTCTCTCTGTATCTAATAGACGGTTACCTACTATGTTGTTTTCTTCTGCAGTTCTCTCATTTGGTGTCTTATTATTTTGCCTTATAATTATATTTGAGTTTGCAGTGTTGCAAACTTCTATGGTTTTATTTCAAGTCTCACCATATTAGGTATTTTCCTTAAATTATCAGCTCCTGGAGGTATGTGATTAGGTAAGAATCCCAAGGGTTCACTTAAAAACAAAGAAGTATGTTCCTAGTCCTCATGATTGTAAAGAAAAACCTGTAAATGTGATCAAAGTGAATCCTAAAGACTTGAAGACCATAAAGCAAAAATAAAGAATTTTTAAGCCAACCTCATGATTTTTGAATAATGGGGGTTGGCAATGCAGAAAGTGTGTAATGTGCCTGTAAGACCAAAATTCTCTTGTTGCTCAGGAAATGAGTCCTAGTTACTGTATATTCTTGGCAGAGCCCTGTAGATTAATTCGTGTAGCTTCCCCATTGGTAGGGAACTATAGCATAGTTATTTTATATTTTGGCTTGCGTTCTAGTAACATCCTAGTTATAAATGGAATTTTTTCGTTTGTTTCCCATACATCACAGCCCTGATCTTGCATCAGAGATGAAGCCAATTTTCATTTTCTTTTGAATGAGCAAACTGATGCAAACAGGCAAGATTGTGTTAGACCCAAATCTGGTTGAATCTCATAATGAGCCCAATAGGTCAGAATTGGGATTAATACATTCTTGCCTACTGGGTTCATGTTGAGATTCAGCCAGAGGAAAACTACATTCGCTTGGGCAGCCTCTCACACTTCAGGTTCTGCAAAGCCGTGCAAACTGTCTCATGCAAATACAAATTTAGCAACTCATTTCAAATTGAACTTGCAAAGGTCACACACTAACTCTAATAGTTACCTTGTTGCTACAGATATCCCACCATACAGTTCACTTATGCCTTTCTTTTGTGAATCAGGCAATATCATTAGGTGATTTGTCCTGAAGAAAATGTACATTCATTCTTTTCCCATGAATGTAAGATATTTATTGGTAAAACAGGTAGTTAAAATTAAGGATTTTTTTAAATATAAGGATTTATCTAACTCTAAGTATCTAACAGTTTATCAAGATTAAGGTGCTTTACTTACCGAAGTAGTTTTACTGAAGTCAAAGGAGCTATTGCACAGTTTTCCTTAAGATTTTTCTACTTCTTGGAAGCTATATTCATACTTCCCTAACGTGGATATGCTTGTTTTTTATTTCTAACTGTATATTATTGTATTAATATGTATTTTACCTAAACCTTGATGTTACTATATTTAAGGTAAATTGTTATTCTCTCACTTCACTTCTGAAAGATTTCTGGTTTTATACCTTATTTTTTCTCATAAATCTAGATTGAGACCTGTGCCCCCACAGTTTTCTCTGTCCTCTGTTTTTGTTTTCTAGGTAATTTTATAAAATAATGGAATTTATCAGTATTTTATCCAAAAGTTCCTTGAAAAATGAACTGATGCCAAACCACACATAGCTAATTGCTTCATTCATTTGTATGATATAACAAATCAATTTATAACTGTGTTTACTCAAGTAAATGAAGATTAATTGGAACACAAGTGCAAAAAGTTAAGATTTATTTACAGAATGTATCTTTTTGTCCCTCTGTTCACTTGAATAAAAATGTGAATATGACTGACTAAAATCCTGTTTTAAACACCGTTCTGTTTTTTCTGCAATAAATATTGAAAACGTCTGGAAAATATAATGATATAAGTAGAATTTGCTATAAAAAGGGCAAAAAAAAAATACAGAATTTTTTGTTGATTTTGCCTTCAGAAATACATTCCTAAACTTACTGTCAAATACTTGTAAGATAAATGTATACATAGAAAGTCCTGTTATTTAAAATACAGGATTTTATAACACAGTAGTAAATAGCACCGTGTAGTTTTATGATTTGTTAACCTGATTGTATTATAGGAAATGAGAGGTCTACATGTTACATGTTTCAGCACATATAGTATTATTTGGAGTTAGGTAGTATAAAACTGAGTTAGTAGTTTGATTGAATATTTCACTTTGTAGGTATTACTTGTTTATTTCAAAATAAGAGTTTGCATAGGGGCACCTGCGTTTGTAATGAAAGAAAAAGGATGTTGACATCTGGCAGATATTTTCCTAGTAATATAACAAGATAGAGAATATTAAGGTGGACAGTACTTCTTTAAGTTAATATGCATTCCATGCTGTGCAGCATGTTTAAAAGCTAAGCCTGACTTTTGCTTGCGACAGCTATTGCGCTGTAAGCTATAAGAGAAGAATGTTGCTTCAGGTGTTCTCCCAAAGCTGGTAAAGAATCAAAGCATCTTGGCCAATCAGCAATCTGCCTGATGACCTTTTTCTTTTGTAGCTCAGTGATGGGTTTTGAAGGGGAGAGCTGGTTACAGTCAGGACTAGGGGGACCTGCCGTGGTGTGACGGCAGGTTCAAATCAAACCCAATAGTTTCTTCTTGTACTTTCTTCACGTGTCCTGCCAGCTTGCTGTATGGCTGCCACAACAGTAACTCTGCAAGTGGCTTGATTGGTGAGGATTTACATGTGTGCTAATTAGAGTGGAATAAATGATTGGCTGTTTGCTGCATCGCCATAAAGGGTGCCCAGATGTACACACTACGTGAACATAATGTGCACGGGCATGGCGCATCAAAGTTTGTCAGCTGCATTACCTCAGCAGGCTTAGGGCCTGTCGGAGAGAATTTGCTGATAATCGTCCCCTATGATTTAGTGTCTGACTTGGTGAAAGTGAAAGACCTCAAATTACTGTCTTGGCAACAGAATTTTTGATTGTTTTACAAAAGTAATAAATTAGCTAAAATATAGCTAACCACAATGAAGAAACAACTTTAAAGTTATAAATGAAAACATAATCTTAACTGAACAATGCTGTGTTCTCTGAAATGTTTGAAAATGTAATAAAAAGCTCAGCATCAAGTTAACTGGTGCAATTAACAATGGACAGTGAACAGAGTGTTTAATTAAGCTTAATTTGTTGTGATACAGCACAAGTCCTTCAGTTACGAAAATCCCCCTGACGTCCCTGTGCACAGATAAAATGAACAGAAATTTGTACAGCTGGTTAAATTAACAAAGGAAACCAGAAAAAAAATTACATTAGTTTTCGTTTAAAAAACACATTTTAGGAAAAGGTAATATTAACTTCTATTTAGAAGTGATAATTCGCTTCCATACCTTCTCTGTAATATAATATATGTTCTTTGATGTAGATGTATAATTAAGACAAAATCCCACATGTATCGTATTTATATACAAAATCGGTAATATCTGATTACTTTGACAAGTAATTTTGTACTTACATGTTCACAATATTGATAATGTATTAATGTACAATGATTAAATGGTTAAGCTGCCATATTAAAGTTATGAGCTGGAACATTTATCCAGCATAGCTAAGCACGAACAAAGACTGTCCATTTCCAGATGGCATTATTCAATCTCTGAACTGCTTTAAAATGTTAGCATTACAACATTGATTCTTAGCTTTGATACTTGTGCCTCACTTGAATGACCCAATACAGTTAAGTGATAAGGTTAAGTTAATTACTGTATCTATGCTATACAGCTTCCACATGATTACTGTTGAGAAAGATAGTGATGCTTTTTGCTTTAATTAAGGAAAAGAGAATGAAAAGATATAATTGGTTTTTATAATAATCCTGCCTTATATCGCTATCAACAAGCGTCGTGTTTTTTCTACAACTTTGTTGAATGTATTCCTAGCAACACAATTTATACAGTGGAATATACAAATAAATTATTTAAATCCCTTCTGTAGAAATGAGTGTCACCCAAAGAATAAAATAGTTAATATCAGGACTGATACTTTTGTAGCACCCGAGGGCTTGTTATAGTAAATTGTGAACTGGATCTGAAAAATCCATGTTTCACTGGGAATTTTATACAGTAACGTTTGGCATTGTTTTAAATATTTGTATTATGTGTTAAAAATGTAAATACTCTAATAAATGTTTTTAACTTTGTTTTTAACAGTATAGTGCCCATATGCAATGGTTTATATTATTATATTATGAATGGCAGCTTTTACGGTGTTTTAATTTAAATTAGTTCACTCGAAAAAAATGGTTGTTTTGGAGTTTTGTGGGGCCGGAGAAAGGGTTTGGCATTTGAGTTTTTAAAAAATATTTTGGGGTGTTCTGTATGGACTCACTGGTATAAAAGCATTTACATAAATTATATGAGTAGAATATGAAAAAGACAAATTTCATAAAAATTTTTTACACTCCTGAAGAAAAAAAACGCAGATCCTAATCCTTCAGCCATTAAATCCTGAGCCTGTAAATTGTTCCAGATAGATGAATCCCTGTACCTGTGCTGATTTCCATTGACTTTCACGTGGGGGTATGAGTCTACCCACTTGGAAGAGGTTGTGGTAGTACAGCCTTACTCATCATATGAGTAGTTCCAGTGAAGTCATATATTACATCTTAAACTTTCTGACCACTTGCTTCCAAACAGAAAGACATCTCAATCTATGGACATTGTCTTTCATTATTGTTAGGTCAGAGAAGTGGAAATCTGTAGATTCACAAATGGCTTTGCTGCAAACTTTTGTTTTACATTTTTAAATACAGTTGGAATGTCTTCAGTTGTAGGTTGCAATAATTCTGTAAAGATTAGTCTGTTAGAATTTGCTGTGTGCCTCTATTTCAAGATTCCTCCCCATATGGGAAGAGAGAGCTTATTACTTATAGTTCTGCTGATGGGCATGATTTTAAACATTGCTGAGTGAAGAACATTCAACAAAAATTCCTTGCTGAAATCTCTCATCTGATTAATTAGTAGTCTTCGGTGGTAACTACATTCTTTACGAAGTACGTCAGTTATATTTACATGTTATAATTCTGTTCAGAACAGTACAATTTTCTCCTCCCTAGCAATGATGTGATTTTAAATGGGATATACTGAAATAAAAATTGTGGGGCTGGAGATTTTAAGAGATGTTCAATTCCTATTCTGCATACAGATGGCCTCCTCCTAAACAACAGACTACCTCCTTCTCAGCATTTTGTGGAAGGCTTCTGCTTGCACAGAATGGAATGATTACAACATTTCCTTTATATAGAAGACTGACATACAACTCAAACCTTTCAATTTATTCTGAAAAAATAATTTTAACAATAATATTTCAAATGTTTTTTCTAAGTCTTATGATGATGAACACCCTTTCTAAGCAGTCTTAGGCTGAGCTGCTAAAATACAAAGCAATTCGTGGACTTTTCCTATATTTGTCATACTATTTTTATTAATAAATGTGTTTAGATTCTTGTTGTGTGCAGACACACAAACCAGGTATGTGAGAGGAGGAAAGTGTGTATATAGGGACATCCATACCAGGAGAGGAGTTCACATGTTGAGTGAGGAGCTGGACACATTTACTAAAATATAACTTTCTTTAACTTTTTTCAGCGTAGTAAGCGTCCTGTCTAGAAAGAAAACAATGGAATTACTGCAGGAGTAAAATGCTATTCAGTGTAATAAAGAGGGCCACATCTGGGAAGGTCACTAATTTGATTTGGGCCTAGACTGGTAAGACAGGCATTTCCATGCTGTCACTGGTTTGTATGAAGTTATTTGGTGATGCCAGTCAGGGTATTTACTGGCAATTGTTTATATCACCTATTCAACAATCCATGCTTCCCCATTGCAAAAACAAAACCAAAGTAGCAAACCACCTTCACTATTGGTTTAAAGGGTGTAATTGATATGCTTCCTTGTACTAATAAGGACTGAAAGAGGAGACTGCTTTTCACACCTAGAAGTCTTCCCTTCAGGTAGACGTTGGAAGCGCATATTCTGTACTGGTTCAGAGAGTAAACAGTGGATTTCACTCTCCAAGGCTGTTAATCTGATACCTGTCACCAGCTCCAAATTCAGATAATAATGTGTTTGGGATATTGCTTTGGCTTCCCCTAAGCAACCATAACATATGCAGTGACAATTGGAACATGTTTCCTACTTTTTAAAATTAATAGGTGTTGTCTTATTTTTAGCCAGTAAGCGGGACCCCTTTTTCTGCAAACTTTACCTTTTAGATTGTGTCTGGTAAAAGGGTGGAGGAGTACTTCATGGAAAAATAAAGCAATTGTGCAGAAAATGAAAAGGCCTTTTATAAGAAAGAGTGCTTTAGAAAATACTGCATTTTCAGAGTAGAGTAAATATTTTGAAATTCAAAGAATTGCACAACTGTGTGAGACTTTAATATGTCTTATTTCAAATGGCATGTGCACAACTATAGAAAACATACAATAAATGTTTCATGATATGAGTATTCATATTGTTTGATTGCACAAGGGATTTGACAGTGGTGGATATTGATGGTGGTTAAATTTTTGAACATTTTACATCTCGTGGGTAGATGAATGAACAGGGTCCAGGCCACATGACAGCTGAGCAAACTTATCTCAATACTTTACATTTAGTATAATATAGCAGAACTAATAGCTGAGAGTGAGATATTAGGCATACTCCATAGAACACTTTTATTTTAGGCATGTGATAGCCTGGCATTGTGTAATAATAAAGCTATACTGTAGTTCTGTGTCTTTTAACATATCAAGATGTTTACATATTTCATTTGAGGTGGTGTTTATTTCATTAGGTCATATTGAGGAAAAGCAGTGTGGAAACTTGCTTTCATATGTCAAAGTAATGAAAAACTGATTTTGAGGACTTGATGATCGAGACTAGTTTCCCCCCTCTTTTTAATGATACAGAATAGTAATGACCTGCAGTTTCATTTATTCTTGGGGAAAAAAGTGTAATTGCAAAAATTAACTTGTCATACACCACAGCTCAGCAAAGTAACTTTCCTATAAGTCCATGGTCACAGTATGTTTTTTTGCAATTCAGCATCTGGCTCTGTGGGGTACTGATGGCTTCTCTGAAGAAAAGTACCAGGGTGAGCAATTAAATGTAAAATGACAGCATAAAATATGATCATTATGGTTATACAAAAGACACATTTATGAATTTTGCAGATAACTGTCATTTTTTTCTACTCATATTTGCTCATGCTTTGTTAGCTTAATATTTCTTGTGCAATTCATTTTTTTCCTTCTAATAAGTGAACAGTGCTTTTTTAATTATCCTGACACTTGTTTACGTCTTTCTTATTTGTCACATTTGAAGGCTAATGATACCTCTTTCACTTTGTTCTGACACAATACTTTCAACTTTATTTCAAAATCAAGGACTATTTTAAAAATTTACACAAAGGTTGTATGATGAGGCTAGAATTTCTTATGGAGATCAGTTTGTGTTATGTTGATTGGATAATGTGCAGCACCTGGAAGAAGGATTACCGGTGTTTAGTTCTCATGGTTTGAAGTGTCTTTTCTGAGTGGAGCTCATGTTATGGAGAGAAAGAGGAGTAATCTTGATTTAAGGAATTTTAATTTAATTAGTAGGTAGAAAAATATTATATAATTTCTTTCAGTTTGTGTTTCTCTGAGATGTCTGTTTAATTATCAGAATGATGATTCTGTTCTGCTGCTGCTTACATATTTGCTGTTGTGGATAGGACAAGATATTTGTCTCATGCAATATATGCATTATTGCATGGAAATAGCAATAGCACATCTACATAATATCTGTTAACAAAATATCAGTAAGGGAGAAGAGTCAAGAAACTGTGACATCCAATCAGCGGTGGTTTTAGCATGGTTTCATGCGTTCAACTGCAGCTGCAGAAATCATGAAACCAAGGGTGCAAAAACAGGCAAACATACACTTCTTCTGGGCTGGTGTGGAGGGGAGGCTCCGTGGAGGGGGTGGAGGAGTGAGGCATGGAAGCCTGCAGCAGTGGCTTTTGTCCTGCGGGGCTGGGCCCAGCTCCCCGCTCTCAGCATTGCAACCTGGCACATGGGATCACAACGTCCTCTGGGGCAGTCAAGCCAAGCCTGAATGGCTCTGCGACCTTGTGCACCAGTTTGCAATTCCTGGAATGGGGAGCCAGGCCCAGCTGTTGCTGTGGGGTAACAGCAGGGCGGGCTAGCTCTTCAACCCCTCACATCCCCTCCTAGCCTATCCTCTTCACTGGGCCGGGATTAGGGTTGCAGTGCAAGGACAGAGGGTGGAGCTACATCTGCCCCTGCATCCAACACAATCCCAGCAAACCAAATAAAATTATGACATTATCTTCATTCAGGAGCTACTACTTTTTTGTCCAAAAGTCCTTGTATCAACTGCTAGTGGTGCCATTCGTTAGGATGGCACAGTTTTTAGTAAAGTTGCTCCATTAACAATCCAGATTAGGACAACGTTATAAAAATACTAAGAGACACAGAGCATTGCTTTCCCAAATATCCTGATCTCTCCTCCTGCAGGAGTTCCAAGCTATTTTTAAAACAGTTTTGAAGATTGCATTGATCACCAGATGGGTTACCAGGCCAATATCTTTTAAAATATTTTTGAAAGTCCTATTGAACTACAACATGTTATACATTGTTCAAGAAAAGTTATGGGTGCAATTTTGGAGACATAAGAACATGACTAATTATTCACATTTTTCCATTGGTCAATTTCTGTGGTGAGTGCAGTCAATGCTATCTACCTCTGAAAAATCTCAGCTTCTGTTAAAAAAATTAGGTTTCTAGCCCATATGATTGCAAAGTAGGGTTGCCAACCCTTCAGGATTGGCCTGGAATCTCCAGGAATTAAAGATTAATCTTTAATTAAAGATGATGTCATGTGATGAAATCTCCAAGAATACATCCAACCAAAATTGGCAACCCTATTGTGAAGACAACCCTCCAAATGTTGGCAGAATGTGCTGTCTTTTAAGACTGCTCACAGGCAGCACCAGTGTCTTTGCTGCTGCTAATGACTTTCCCAAGACAGAGTGTGAAAATGGATCACTTTTCACACCTACGAATCACTTTTCACAGCTACTACTCAGCACTTTGTAAGTAGCAAAAAAGACATGAATATTCACGTACATTGCATTCTGCTGCTGCTTGGAAAAGCTGCAAGCAGCAGCAGACATAGATAGTGAAGCTATTCACTGGGGAGGAGAGCCCAAAAACAGATTGATGGGGATGGGGTTGGTGAAGTAATGGAAACATCTCCCTCACAGCAGCCCTGAGATTGCAGGAGGCGTCCAGTGGCAGAGACACTCCTCCTTTACAGCAGCCAGGTAGCTTAGTGTGTGTGTGTGAAGGGGTATGTGTCAAAGAGTGTCCTTTTCCTTTCTAGCAATCAGAGGAGGTTTGGAGAGGTATTCAGCTTTATCTGACTTCTGTTATCCTGAACAGGGTCCAGATTATTGGTAGGAATGCCAGCACCCATCCTGTCCCACCATTCTCTGTGCCCTCTTTCCCAGCTCTTGTCCCTGGACAGCAGGACCCTTCTGTCTTTCATACTAACCTCTGGCTGGTAAGCGTAATTCCCTGGCAAGCAAGTGCCTAGTAACATTTTCAAGCCCAATGTAAAGCCTTGTTTATCTTAGAGGACACCTCTTTTTGAAATTCTGTGACAGCCATGATCAATGGAGACACTACAAATTACAAACCTTAGATTCAAACTCTTGGGAGCTGGCTGGTGGATGATCTCCATGGAAGGCTCTCAGCTGTGGAACTCCCAACCACCACCATTCAGAGTGAGCTGGAGTCTGAATACGTTCCGTGTTAAATGTAGGACATTTTAAGCCGACCTTCCTTCAGTCAAATAGATGGCAAAGTAACCCGGTACTGACTTCCTAGTGATAGGTGGGATGAATCCACTTAAGATCGTGGAGAAAAAATGTTAGGAGCAGAGAGTACAGTTCTCAGAGTCAGCATTACGCTTTAAAAAAATTGTATATAGCTCTTAAAGATCCAAGTAACACAAGCTGGCAGTAGTTTGATTCACCAAGACTGTTTTGCTTGCAAAAATCCTAAAGCTGAATGGCTTTTAATTACCATTAAAAGATTGAAATAGAGATTAAATAGAAGTGATCAAGCATCCCTGAGAGCACTTACATGGAACTGTGTAGATTATGCTAGAGAGAAGAATGGCGTATGATAAAAACACATTGGAAAGTAAAAGGGGGTAGTATCTGAAGAAGAAATTGTCTCAAGGGGTTTTAATGTATTTCAAACAAATATGGGGCAAATGTAACCTCTCCCACTCAAACTGTTGTTACATACAAATAAGAACTAATTTTGTGCAATTTTATGTCCCTGGGAATGTGAAATGGGAAACAGGTGAAGAGTCAGATTTAATAAAGAAGAGGGGGAAGAGGGCTTAACTCCCTTAGTATTGTTTAAAATCATGAATGCCAAGAAAACTAAAGAGTGCTGCTCCACAGATATGGTCATGCTATTAGAGAGAAAAGATTAGATGTCTCTGGCTAGATCATGCCCCAAGATCCCTGAAAAGGATGAACCATCCACACACAGAGCTCTGCCCTTCTGTGTGTGGAAGAGTGTCCGGGGCTCAACTGAGCCTTGGATACTATCCCCACCCCATTCCCGGGAACACTGTCGAGACTACTTTGCATGGTCCAAGTTCCACCCTGGGGGGCAGAAGTGAGCAGGCTAGGAATGGGTCCATGGTGATGTGAATTGTTCCAGCAGAGCCAGGCAGTGGTCCCAGTAGTATGGCATCATTGCAGAAGCAGTGGCAGGGCCAGACCCTTGCCAAGGGCCGGAGCTGAGATAAGGCCTTTATGTAGCTAGCCATACCGTCCTACAGAGGGATGGCAGAGGAAAACCAGTTTTGACTCCCTCTCAATGGGTCAGCGGGAGTGGGGGAATTGTGGAGATTTACTTCCCCACTGCTCCTTCCATGTATTTTTCAGTGTGAGAGGATGACCTGTGCTTTGAATTGTATGTGTAATGTTAGTAGTGACTGTATCACATCTCTAACTTGCTGAAGTGTTTGTGTATCAGTGACTGCATTGTTTACTTCAATAAAATGTGTAATGTGCCTAATTACTAAGGTGACGGATGCATTTTAATGGTTGGATAGCTAGCTAGGCACCATACAATCATGTAATAGCTGTTGAATGTTTGGGACCAACAGACCTGCAGTGTGAGGCAGCTGTAGCAAGAAAATTATTTCCAGTCCCCAAATTGCTATTTAGCTACAGCCTAAAGTACCACTTACTGTGGTCACTATTGAAAAAGTCACTATTTAGCCACAGTTAGTACACAGCAGCATCTGACAGAAGACATATTTTCTCTATATTTTGGATAGAATTTTGGTATCTCACATTCCACATTGGGTAGTAACTGGATAGATTTGAACTTACAGAAGTGTCTATTGTATAGACATAGGGAACAAACAACTGCCTGTGTAAACCTGGCAAAGCTCAGGGTGATGATATTAGTAAACCCCCTTGCGTCACACAAAATTCCAGCCTAAGAGCAAAGGACAGGGGAAAGACAAGGAACAGAAGTTTCCAACGAAGAAGGAATGTTCTCCCAATCTCCAGTGATGACCCACATAAACAGATGCAACACCAGCAGCTTTCAAGATTTCGGCAGGATACAAACCTGCTGGTTTCTTGTGTTCCTGAATTGTTCTTTGGGGGACAGACAATGAGGTCAAATGAATCTCTGTAAGATGGGGTAGGAACAGACTTAGTGCTAATCACAGCTCATATTGTGCAGTATAGCATACTGGCATCTCTCTCAAGCTGAAGGAGTGTGATAAATTTATCATGGAATCTTCCTCTAAAAGCCTTTTAGATTCTTTCCTGGTCATTTGGAAGAGATCGGTTCGTGAAAATTACTAAAAGTTAGAAATTCATTCCTGATCAGTGTTAGCGATACATTTCTCATGGAATCATCCTCCAAAAGCCTTTTAGATTCTCTCCTGGTCACCGAGGGAGGGGGAATGTAGTGACGGGGGGTAGGGCCTCGGGGAAGGGGCGGGGCTAGGATGTTTGGTTAGTTGCAGAACAAAATTTGAGGAAATTCATTTTTCTTATGAAATATTTATTTTAATCATTACATGAGACATTTCACTTGCCTGGTCTTTTGTGTTACTTCACTTTTTAAAAATTATTTTATTTGGTTTTCGTGGCACTCACAATGTGCTATCCATTTTCCAACCTAGAAGTAGGCACAGTCTCTGGCCCAAAGAGCTTACATTCTAACAGACAGACAAATAAGATTTCAAGATCAATATTGTGGCCTAAACAGACCTATAGTTCTGCCAAATCACTGCTGTGAGCTCAATCTCAAGCAGAGATATTAGCATACCCAGCCACTATTAGCCTACAATGGTGGGGCACCCATATTGTATGGTATGAAGGTGATGTACAGATCACAGAAGGGTCGTTTCCTGTTAATGGAGCCAGGGAGGACAGTTTGGCACAACCCTGCCACCTGTGCTCCCAACCCCAAGAGGGCAAAGAAGTGTTACTATGTGCCTGCTCCCAACTTCAGGTGGGCCAGACCGTTTCTGAAAGAACTGTTTAGCACCGCACCGTCTCCAGTCTATTCCTATGGATAAAGAGGGCAAATGTGTAGACCCGTTGAGGAGAAAGGTCTTTTGATATCTAGCCTTCAGTTCAGGATAGTCAGTTACCAGGCATTAATAGCTAAATATGACTTCCTGAAATATGCCAAGTTTGCTCAGTTTATTGACAGCCTTCAGCAACAGGACAGAGTTTGTTTCCAAACTCTGACAGACAAAGGTAAACTGGTAGCCAAGACTGCTCTCCAATCCACAGTTAATGCAGCCAATACCTCCTCTAGAGCTATGGCTGCTGCTATTGTTATGTGCAGGGCGTCATGGCTCCATGTGTCAGGATTCCCTAGGGAGGTCCACAGTACCATCGAGGACCTCTCCTTCGATGAATGACAGCTCTTCAACCAAAAGATGGATGAGTCTCTCCATACGCTGAAGGCTTCTAGGGCTACCCTTCGCTCATTGGGGGTATACACGCTTGCCCCTAAAAGGAAGGTTCACTGCCCATTGTTTAGACTTAGACCTATGGCTCCGCAGTTTTTGCACCAGAGGACTATGAATCATCCTGCAAGAGGCAGCGGGTTCAAAAGACCCTCTTCCCCACACTCTCTGCAACAGGTTTTGCCTCTCGATCTCAGGCCCCAACTCGATGCTATTTTTGAAGGGAGCTTGAGAGCCATGAACCAATAAGCCCAACACCTCCCAACCCTCCCACACCATTTGGTGGCCAGCTAGAACTCTTTTTCAACACGTAGAGTGCAAAAACAATGGACAAGTGGGTACTGAACTATATGATTGAGTTTGCATCCCTACTGCCTTCAAACCTCCTCCTCTCCTCACTTCCCTTTGGTGACCACTCTCATGGGAGAATTCCCAAACAAGAGGTGGACTCCCTATTGGAGCAAGGAGTGATAAAACATGTCTCTCTTCAGTACAAAGGGAGCAGGTTTTATTCAACTTACTTCTTGAAGTAAGAGCGTCTGAGACCAATCCTTGAACTCCACCATCTCAACCGCTTCATTCGTAGGCTCAGATTTCACATGGTCATGTTGCCATCTATAATGCCATCTTTAGAAAAGAGCATGTGATTTATGGCTCTCAAAATGAAGGCCGCCTACTTTCACATAGATATTCATCCCACTCATAGATGTTTCCTCAGATTCATGGTGGGCTCCAACTATTTTCAGTACAGAATATTCCCTTTTGGAATAGCGAAAACTCCCAGAATCTTTACCAAGATATCCTCGGTACTAGCAGCTCATGACAGATGTCGTGGTCTCATTCTCTTCCCCTACGTTGATGACTGTCACCAACTTCCATGATGCTGCACCTCCTCTCCTCACTGAGAATCAGTGTAAATATAGAAAAATCTGTTCTCGCCCCCACACAGTCACTGGACTTTATCAGGATTACTTTGAATTCTATCACTGCAAGAGTGTACTTGCCCAAGGACAGGTTCCAGACCAGGAACAATATCATAGCACAGATTACAGATAACCCTTGAGTACTGGTCAAGACATCTCTCTTGGATCATATGGCCTTATGTACCTACATCATCCTGTTTGCAAGACTCCACCTTCGTTGCCTTTAAACATGATTGTAATCAGTATACTCTCCAAACTGCCATTCCATGAACCTCATGGTAACAGTTCCCACCAAGGTAATGTCTTCCCTACTATGGTGGACAAATCCTCATTAGGTATGCCCCTTTCTCCCTTCCTCACTGGACAGGACCATTATTACAGAGGCATCCCTATTAGGTTGGGGAGCCCACATGAACAGCCACGCAGGGCAAGGTATCTGGAGGTTTCAAGAGTCAAGGATGCACATCAGTATTCTGAAGTTGTGAGCTGTACAGAAGGCTTGTGAAGCCCTTCTACTGCTCATCCATGCTCACCTGATGTCAGACAACATTATAATTGTCTTCTACGTCAACAAGTAGGGAGGAATGAGATCCACCTCTCTATGTGCAGAAGTGGTCAGCCTGTGGAACTGAAGTGTCAGTAATTTAATCACCCTATTGGCAGCCTAACTTCCGGGGAAACAAAATATGCTTGAAGACATTTTGCAGTCAACCATGAGTGGGAGCTCCACAACTAGGTACTGTGCAATATTTTCTCTCTATGGGAAACTCCAACCAGTGATCTTTTTGCCTGTCAAGCAAACAGGAAATGCATCACATATTGCTTCAGAGGAGGCCTAGGTCATCACTTCCAGCAGGACGCTTTGTTTTTTCCTTGGTCGGACCAGTTGAACTGTACCTTCTCTCTGTTACCACTCCTGCCAGGAGTTCTACACAAAATCTGGGAGGACAGGGAACGGGTCATCCTGATTGCCCCTATTGGCCCAGACAATTTTGGTTTCCTTCCTCTGCCACAGACGTTCTATGTGATGCTGGGCAAGTCACTTAAACCAGACTTTTCATAGGTTGTCATTAACTGTGTTTTCCTCATTTTCTGGGTGCCTGACTTGGCATCTGATTTGCAGACGTGCTGAGCACTCAGCTACTAATGAACTCAATAGAAGCTGTGCTTTGAACATATAAAGTGCTGTATAATTCTAAGTACTCTGAAAAATCAGGTCTTGGGTGTCTCAAATTAGGTATCTGTAAAATTAGGATAACACCAGTCCCTTCTCTTACAGGGGTATTGTGAAAATATATTAATTAATATTTGTGAAGTAGTCAGATGCCATAGCGGAGCACCATAGAAAAGCCAAGAGGAAATGAATAATTATATCTTCAGAGCAGGATTTGAATAGCATGCAGTAAATAAGGCCTGGGGCCACACCTTGAACAACGAGGAGAAAAAATGTTGAATACCTGCTAATTAAGTGAACAGTGTTCATCCTGTGGCTGAATGCGATAGGGTCCTGTGGAAAAAATAGTGTGTGATCATGTAATTAAAAACTGTGTCTTAATGCACATGCACAAGAGTGCTGAAATGAGGTTTCACAGGCAACCTTAATACTAGCATTTCCTGACTATTGAGTGTTTAACTTAGCGATCTTAATAATGTTCTTTTATCATAGGGTTTTTCTGTGATATATTACATAGCATTCTATGCAATCTGCCATTTAGTAGTAGTTAGGGAATAAGAAATTTTAAAGGTAGATGACCAGTTTGTTTGAGTTTTGGCCATATCAGACTTTGCTGGCCTCCTTCTCCCTATTGCTACTGGTATAGCACTCAGACTTCTGATGTGTTCCCTAACAACAAAGTTTTGTTTAGGGCTGCGATGGGGTGTCCACCCCACACAAAATCTGAAGGGGTTAAGGTGGCCAGGTCGGCCAATTAATCACCAGGGAGCAAGGACTAATTAGAGATTAGGCTCAGCTGGACAGGAACAGGAGGGGCCTGAATAAAGTCCAGTAGTTGGAGCAGAAGGGGGAGGGGAGAGCCGCAGAGAGAGAAACAACAGTCACTCTCAAGGTGAGAGAAGGTAAGGTAGAAATTAACCCAGGGATACAGTAGCAAAGATTGGGACTGTGCAGATCTTGACTGCTTGTTGTAGAGTCCCTGGGTTGGAACCCAGTATAGAGGGCAAGCCTGGGTTCCCCTACCAGTTACTGGGCAGTGGTGTCATTAAGGGGCAGTGAGGGCAGTTTACTGGACAGTGGGTCCTGAGACGCTTTGATACTCTGAAAGGGGAAGACTACAGTAACTTGGCCGGAGGGCCAAGCCATGAAGCAGGAGTAGTCGAGTTCCAAGCGAGTGAGACAGGGCGAGTGACTGAGTGAGCAACCACAGGAGGGACACCAGACCGGCAGAGCTAATTCCCAGATATGGCCAGAAGGCGGCGATCTGGCAGTGAGTAGAGCAACCAGTGCGATACATTGCTCTACAGCCAAAATGCTTCTGAAATAAATGTAGTCAAACTTTACTAATTCTGGGTCACTGAGAACGAAAATGATGCTTAGAATTGTTGATTGGCTCTAGTTTTCAAGACATGCTATTGGGTCAGTATATATATATGTACATTCCCCTTGACTTGGGAATGGCGGAGGATAAGTGAGTTATAAAGGGAAGGGATCTCAGTTTAAACCAGAAATGACTAAAATACATCTTTGACTGGATCTATGAATAAATCTATGACTGGGTTTGGACAGTACTTGCTTTTTAGGCAAAACAATGAATGATGGAATCTGAAGCTGGTATTGCATCATATATGATATGAATTGCATCATGTTATTCCTAGAAGTCATGGATGATGCAATCATAACGAAGCTTACATCACTCTGCTGAACAAATTGCCCTGTATCAGCTCTAGAAATCATACAGTGTCGTGCTCTCTTATTTGTCAGTGTTTGATTTTGCAAAGGGACGCATTTCTGTTTAGCCAAAGTGAGCAGAGATGCCTCGTACTTGTGTGAACAGTGCAGATAACTTCTGCTATGTTTGTGGTGAAGTGACTTTTGCATCACAAAAGCGCAATATAACCACTATGGTTAAGAAAGCCTATCACCTTTCTTTTGGCTGCAAAATTGGAGATCAGGACAAGAGGTGGGCCCCACACATATGCTGCAACACTTGTGCAACAAATCTTTGCCAGTGGTTGAACAGGAAAAGGAAATCTATGCCTTTTGCAGTGCCAATGATTTGGAGAGAGCCAACAGATCATACCAGCAATTGTTACTTCTGCATGGTGCCTCCAGTTGGGAAAGGTGTGTCAAAGAAGAAAAAGTGGACTGTGCATTATCCAAACATTCCATCAGCTGATCGCCTAGTACCCCACGAAGAAGGACTGCCGGTTCCTGATGCACCAGAATCATTCTCACTTGAGTCAGACGAGGAAGAGGATGAAACTTCTGGTCCTGAACCATCAATGTCACAGGACCCACATTTTCTCCCATCCTCCTCCTCTGAACCACACCTCATAACACAAGGTGAACTGAATGACCTTGTCAGGGATTTGGAACTACCCAAGAGTAAGGCAGAGCTTTTGGGCTCCAGACTACAGCAGTGGAATCTCCTGGCAGGTGATGTTAGGGTTTCCATGTTCCGTGACCGTCAAAAGGATCTTGTCCCATTCTTCTTCATGGAAGGTGATCTTGTAGCCTGCAACAACATCGATGGTGTGATGGCAGCCCTCAACATCATTCACGATCCAGATGAGTGGAGACTGTTCATTGATTCATCGAAGACGAGTCTTAAAGCTGTTTTACTGCATAATGGCAATGTTTTGCCATCAATTCCAGTTGGTCATGCAGTCCATATGAAGGAAACCTATGACAACCTATGAAACAACTTTTGAGGTGCATAAACTATGACCAACATCAGTGGAAGCTTTGTGGCGATTTGAAGGTTGTTGCTCTCTTGCTTGGTCTGCAGACTGGATACACAAAGTACTGCTGTTTTCTCTGCGAATGGGATAGTCATGCAAGAGATTCCCACTACATCAAGAAAGACTGGCCACTCCGACAGTCATTGGAGCCTGGGAGGAAAAGTGTTCAGCATCCACCACTTGTTGAATCAAGGAAGATTTTGTTACCACCCTTGCACATCAAGCTGGGTCTGATGAAGAACTTTGTCAAGGCCATTGACAAAACACAAGCAGCTTTCAAGTACCTCCGTGGAAAATTTCCAAGGTTAAGTGAAGCTAAGATAAAGGAAGGTGTCTTTGTTGGTCCTGAGATTCGTGAACTTCTTCGAGATGATGCATTTGACCATGCAGTGCGTGGCAAGGAAAAAAAGGCATGGAAAGCCTTCCAGTTAGTGGCAATACATTTTGTCGGAAACAACAAGGCAGACAAGTACAGGTTGTTGGTGGAAAACCTCCTCAAGGCATACAAAAGCCTTGGTTGCAACATGTCACTAAAGATACATTTTTTGCACTCTCATCTAGATTTTTTTCCACCGAATTGCGGAGCAGTGAGCGACGAGCACGGCGAGCGATTTCACCAGGACATTGCAACAATGGAGAAACGCTATCAGGGCAAATGGAGCCCATCAATGCTTGCAGACTATTGCTGGACAGTGACAAGAGATGCTCCATTTCATGAATACAAGAGACAAGCCAAGAAGCGCCGAGTAGACACTGAATAGGACTAAACTATGTACATAATAGTTTTTTGCCTTTTGTTTCATAATCAATTTTATTTATATAACCCCTTTGCTGATTTTTAAAGTGTTACATAAACAGGACAGGTGAAATAGTATCATGTAAAGCAACCATAAACACATGAAAAGACCTAGGTTTACAATTTATGATTAAAACTCTACTATCTACACAATATACATAGACATAAAACGTAAAAACTTAAATATCTTAGAAACAGTAGCCAATCAGTTGTTTTAATTGTCATATTTGAATTCAGCACATCAAAATACATACTAAATAGCACATTTATTCTCTGAAGCAGATGACTTCTCAAAAATTGTAGACCAGTGTAATCTATGCTTGCAGTTTGAGTAAGACCTTCTGATATAACCATAATTAGGTAGGGGGCTGGAGCACAACAGCCCAGTTGTACAGCTGGGACCCAGGCATGAACCACGGTTGATGTAATAAGCAAGGTTGATAAGACTGCCATGGTCAGTGGTGCTACAGGAGCCAATGTAGAGATGCTCCATTGCTTAGTACGTGCTCACTCGGAGGATGGTCCTGATCATTCTCCATGAGCCATATCATCCTCAGTAGGTGGGCTCTGTATTTTAAACCCATATACTCATTTGGTAGATCCCATGTCTTGGGGGGAGATTTCAGCAGCTTGCACAACCCTAGCTTGCACAACAGCCAGGTTGTCAATCATCCTACCGGCTAAAGCTCAGAATTACATCCAGGATGATGGAAGGCATTGTAAATGAAGTGAAACTGGTGGAGCAGAATCTTCTGACTGATACCTTTACAGTGGCAGGAATGGTGGGTAACCATCTTTAGTACAGCAGCTTGTGTGGAAGGGAGATTCAGATTGAGTGGAAGTTGGTGCAGCTCCAGGAAAGTTGTCCAGATTACCTCTCAAAAGGAGACCCACAGTATAGAGAAAAGGAAGGGGGAGTCACTGGGTTACACAGTAGTGGGAGCAGCCAAAAGTTTGTACTGAAGCTGCTCCTGCCTACAGGCCCCATTTAGGGAGGAGTCACCAGGCAACTAGTCATCCAGCTGAGAAGCCTTATAAAATAGAGCTGTCTCTTGCTAGCTTTAATTTATGCTCTTTCCATAGATGAAGTGATTTCTTTGCCTACATCTAATAGAAACACTTCACTTCCCCTCAATATAACTAACACCATAAAATTACTTACCTTACATAGAATAAAATAAACCTTTCACAATTAAAAATAAACCTGAAAGTAAATCAATAATAATAATAATAAAAAACCCAAACCACACAAACCCACAAGTGACCGTTAAAAATGTATAGACTAGTATCAAAGTTAGAATTATACTTAGGTCCCAAAGATTGAAATGCAGCTCTATGAATAAATAATATTATGAAGGCTCTGTAGCAGATTCATAATTAAAATACTTTTGCACTATGATCCTGTAGAGTGGATTACAGGTTCTGAGGTTGGGAGTGATGTCAGAGCTCATCAGAATGATCTGGATTATAGGGGAGAAAAGATTACTCAAGTTTTTTGAAGGAGAGACGAATGGAATGTGCAGCATACATCATTCTTTTGCACTGTCTAGAGTCTGTGTGGTGTCAAATAATTTTAGAGTGAGCTTGGTGCCCCATCATCATGGTAGGTCTAGGTTTGATAAATAGAAGGAAGAAGAAAATGACATTGAGAAAGGAGGGGGGTGTTAGAAGACATCATGGAATGAACATGTGGCTGAAACCCTTTGGACCTTTATAATGTGCTGGCTAATGTAAATGTGTACCACTGCTCTGAACCAGCTGGCCCTCTATGACAGCCAATAGAGATTCTACTTCAGTTCAAGTGATAGGAGTCTGTTATTTGGAGCTGAGTCCTGGATTCTGTTTTGGAGCTGGGTTCTGGGTATTCTCTTCCCCACTACTGCATATTTGTTGTATAGCTGATGGCCTAGATATCTATACTGTATAGATACAAACTAACTTTGAATAATTTTCAGTGAGTTCTGCCTTATGGAGCTGAGGTTTCTGTTTTGATATATGACTGTACTAGCACTGATGATGAGAAAAAGCTAGTGCTGGTGTCACTCTTCTGAGATGAGTCTGTAGTTTTTGTTGGTTTATTTTTCAACAGTTCTATTTTAAAATTCTTGTGCATCCTGGTCAGAAACTATACTGTCTCTTTTTGCTGCCAAAACCTATGCAACGAGTTCTTCTCACCACTGTGGTGCCTCCTGCTGGTTGCTCTGAGAATTAGCTCTGTCCATCAGCAGGGTGCCCTCCTCTTGTGGTGTTTCACTCTCCGTCGCTGCTTCTCCACTGTCTCTGCTGTCTGTGGGGACTCGCATCGCTCCCAGACTGTGGCATCCTCTTCAGGGCACGGCTCTCCAACTGTGCTGCAACTCCGTTGTCTCCCCTGTTCCAGATGAACTGGCAGTCCTTCGCCTGGCCTCTCTCTGCAGCCCCTAGTCCAGCCCTTTGCTCAGTGGCAAACTGCAGTCCTTTGGCTAGCCACTTCCCTTGGCGTCCAGTGGGGCAAAGGGGAAGGCCCAGGCCCACCCGCTACTCTGGGCCCCAACGCAGGGACCCTATAGCTGGCAGTTGCTCACTGCCTCTCCGTCCCCTCTGCTGCTACCTGCTTTCCCTGGGTCACTTCTTCATAGCCCCAGCACCTACTCGGCCCCTGTATCAAGGCCTCAGTCTGGGAGCCAGCCAGGCGGGAGCTCCGCTTACTCCCCTGACCTTTCCCAGCACTACTCTGTCCCAGGCACTTCTCTCTATAGGCAGCCAGGCCTTCACCCTCAAGCTCCAGGGAGAGGCTGAGCTCCTCTCTGCCCTGCAGCCCTTCTTATAGGCCCAGCCTGACCCTGATTAGCTGCTTCTAACCCTTCCTCTGGTTGGCTGGGTTCTGCACAGCCACTCCAAGGACTGCTATTAACCCTTTGCCAGCCAGTGAGGGGCAGCTGCCCCATCACAACCTACCATTATGTTATTGTTGAGAAGGCAGTTTCAGATTTTAGGAAGAGTTGTGTTTATACATTTTTTAATGTTTTCACTGCTGTCTCTTTCTAGTGGCTTTGCTAGCCTGAATGCTGCACGAAACAAAGATAGTGTTACATTAGTTTACAAGTCAATATTAAAATGTCTGAAATACCCTTCCTTTTTGTAATCTGAGCTCTATGACAAATGTTTTACCTCTCAAATTCTGACACTTGCAGTCTGCCTTTCCGTACTCTCTCCCCTCCCATCTGGTAAGGAGAGTCAGTTGCTGCTTTGTTTCCTAGTTATCATAAGTAATGTCTAATCCTTTCAGGAAATCTAGACATTTCCTTAAAAAAATATTTTAACTTATATCTGCATGATACTGAGTGCTTCTGGCCAGGTGCTCAACACCTTAACTTTCCATGAGAGTTACAGGTGCTCATCATTTTACAGGATTAGGCTCCTTTTTTGTGGTCCTGGGTGATTCTACTTTTAGTTTTGTTGTAACTGATAACTGTTTCTTTGCCTTGCCCTTTACTGTTGTAGTTGCTTAGCACTGATTACATGTAATGTTTTTTAACTAGTACTTTGATCTTTGTGTCCTGTTCTTCAGAGACCATTGCTAACTTTGACCTTTGACTAAAATTACTATTAGTCCGTAAAGCCATTATAAATGTGTTCTTCCTCCTCATTCTACAAAATGCTCTTTAGGATTATTGAAGCAATGACATATGATGTCCAAAGTTTTCAAAATATGGATTCATTCTGAAAAAAAAAAAAGGTTTAAATGAACACTTGCAACTATTGGTAATAAAGGGGAAATAGTGACGGTATATAGGTCTTAATGTGTCCCTGAAGAGTCATTTGTGCTTTTTGTCTACCAAAATACATTCAACTTTAGTGAAAAAGCAGTTTCTATGTTTAACCTCTGTCAGGCAATTATATTTACGTTATATAATGATATGTGTTCTATTTGAATTGATTTTCATCCTTTTATATGGATGTAAATAAAACGTCAGATGATCATAAACGTTTTATTTCTAAGTATTGTAAATTATTATTTATTTATTTAACGTTTTCATTATAGCAGCACCAATAGATCAGATCATAATGTGGTCCCTGTTTTGCTAGGTGCTATACAAACACAGAGGTAGACAAGGTTTACAGTCTAAGAATAACAAAATTAAGTGTATTGGGCTGCATGAAACAGCTCACCTTGGTTTTAATAAACAGGATGTTAGTAAGTATCTAACATAGTTTAAGACAATCTTTAGTCATCAGTTAGTTACCTTTACTGTATCTGAATGGCAAGATCATGTATGATCTACAGTTGAAAAACGCTCAATTCAACCACACAGCCAGTTGTGTATTTAAAAGAAGTAAACATGACTTAAAAATAATATCCTCAAAAGCTGTGAAATCACATAGGTGAATATTATTAGTTGAATATTATTAAAGTAGAATGAATAGTTGCTGTCACATGGTTGAGAAAGTTTAAGGTTCTTATAGAGAGACAGTTTGTTGAGTAATTTCCACAGTGGAATAATAGAAAAGAATTGCCAACTGTCTCATATGTTGCTAACAGTATAAAATACTTATGGTATGTACACTTCAGCAATTCAATTGCGCATTCTTGTGCTAAATGTACTGATTATTTTTTTTTCTTATTGGTCTCCTATTGCCCTATAAAATTTTTTAACAGCCTGATATTGTCATTTTTCTTTATACAGCCATTCTTAAAACCCCCCGAAACAACAACAAAAAACCCCAAACTTATTTCATATGCTTATGGTTTTTAGGTCACATTTCTAATTTTTTGGCCTAACAGTTTAACGTTTTCAATCTCTTTAATATTTAAAGTGGGTAATTTTGGAATCCATTGAATAATTAAACTGGTTCAATTTTTAATCAATTTAATTTTAAACTCTTTTTAGATGTAGGTCAATCTAAACATTGAACTATTTGAAAAGTTAAACAAGATTAACTAGTCTCTTGATTCAAAATTATGATTATCGAGCAGAAATAGGGATTTATTTTGTTCATTGTATTTCTTTTCTGTGCTTAGACTTTACAAAGTTTAACTGTTAAAATGATCAATTAAAATATTAGTTTTGGACTGCACTGTTTTTAATAAGATATAATAAGAGAGGTAATTTAAAATCACTTAGTGCAATTTTAAATTACTACAGTAGAAAGGTGCTTTATGCACTTCATTAGATTATTTAAAAAAATGGAAATGCTGCAATCATTATTAATTATAATACGTAATGCATGCTCAAACCTCCCTTTCTAAACTAGGCATTTTCAAAAATATGAAATGCTTTAGCAATATTAAATCACACTACATTGCACATGACCAAAACCCAATGTTATTTCTTAAATTTCTCCAGTTTGGACATTTTCCTGCTTAGAAATGGTATATAGCCAATATTTCAGAAAATCACACCTTAATCTATAACCTCAGGTTGCCTTAGTTTATAATCTCTATTTTTTGTTGAAACAGTCATTCACTTGGGTTAAAACAAAATGGGAGGGGAATCAAATCCAGTTTTACAAAAATTAGAAAATATGTAACATAAATATAAAAAGGAAAATTTGCTTTTGCTTGCAAACCTAAATTATCAACTGTATGTGTTTTATATTTTATTTAAAAATATGATAGCAAAAAAAGAACTGGATTGGGGAAAACACATTCTGACACGATTTCCTAGGTTGTTTACAGCTGATATTTGCTTAGGAAGATCTTTAAGAAAATGTTATCCATCTAGTTCTTTCTTTCTTGACAAAGAGCCAAGACTCTAGCTTTTATGTTCCTTTTTACAGTGTGCAAAGTCATGTCAGACATTTTCAGAGATTTTTGATGCGTGGATGTCTTCTGTCATCTACAATCATGTTTGTACTCTTGAGCCAGGCCTATCGAAACTGAACTCTGCTGCTTTGCTGCAGGTCAGCTTTCATGGACAATTAGTGTTGTAACAGCACTTTGGTCACAAGTTGTCGTGAATGTTTATCATAAAGGCATCATCCTGTAGCAGATCAGCAATGATCAGCTAGTCTTCTGTTTTCTGAAGCATTTCATGTTAGCCTTTTCTTTGATATGAGTCAGGCATCTGCTCCATAAGGCCTTGTCCGTTGCTTCTCTGCGGTTATCTGAGAGAAGCCTTAGGCCCTTCAACTGTACTGGTTATTTTTTTCCTCTTTGCTCATCTTGTTCCCTGTGTCCCCTCTCAGTAACTGTCAGAGTCCCCCATCAGTGCACAGTCTGACAAGAATGAAAAGAGCTATCTTCCTGCTGTTTGGCTCTGTGTCAGTATCGACAAGTTGTACGTGTTTGACGCTACATGAGGTGACTGGTTCCAGCAGTATGCAGAAGTAAACCAATAAATCTTCAATGTCACTCCACTTATTGCTACTTGATTGCTCTTTTCCACCTGAAAATCACCATGGAAACAAATACTTCAAAAAAGGTTTTTCTTTCAAAAGTCCACGACTGTTAGTATTTTTAAAGGTACATCCTTGTATCTGAATCATCCCCTATAACTAGTGGGACATTAACTTAAGATCTGTTTATTAAATTATACTCTGTACTGATATAACATTTTTCATCTGAAAATCACATAGCATTTTACAAACAACAATAAAGAATTCCAGTCCCCCGTGTTGCAGGTAAGTATTATTCCTATTTTACAGTTGGGTAAACTGTAACCACAAGGGAGATTAATGACTCAATCGTGTTTTCAGTGACTGTTTTCAATCATGACTCAATCATGTTAAGTTAATGGCAGTTGTTTTAGCATGTTAGCACATACTCCACTGGCACATGTATGTCAACCTGGGCTGCAAGGCTCACTCCCAGAGTCAGCATAGACATACCCTAAGTGACTTGCCCAAATCAGTGTGGGAAGCGTGGCTCCCAGACCCCTGCTCTAACCACAAGGCCATGCTCCCGCAGTTAAAATCCTTTAATTTGTTGTATTTCGGTCAACGTACATTTTTTAAAACAAAAGCAAATCTAATTCACAATTTGAAAAGCAATGCTCTCCATTTTAATGGTGTAAACTCTGACTAACACACTGACTTCCTGCTTAAATGAAACCCATTTGTCCAATATGAATGTCTAAAAAGCAGAAGGAAGGGTAAGTATCAATTCTTGTCTTTATACACACTGGAAGGTTGTTCTAGGCTCCAGACTTGATGATGCATGTGTCTCACTATGCTGTATATTTATGTCTTTGGCCCTGATCAGCATGCACATGAGCTACTTTACGCAAAAGAGTAGTTTCCCTGGATTTTTAAAAAATCATGCAGTTTTGTGTCCTTGACATGGACTTGTTTAGTTTTCAGTGTGAATGCCATGCACATTTTGTAGGACATTTTGTAGGATGATTTAACTTGTGATTTTTCATTCTGTTTTTTTTTAATCTTTTGAATTAGTAAATATTTGATGTGCAAAAATCTTTTGTAAACATTGCCACATATGTGGTGCTTTACTTAGCTCCTTGAGTGCCAAACATAGTGTGCACAGTATCTATTCTGATATGGAAGATTCCATGAAACAGAAGAAATACCCTGCATCTCCACACTTTTATGGACATGCAGAGAACTACCAGAGGGCATCAAAGCAGTCGAATTCTTCTCAATTCCAGCATGAGAATAAACATAGGTTTCTTTTCTCTAGTCTATACCATACATATATGAAGCCTGCTGTCGTGTGGTGCAACCACTCAAAAACAATTATTGATCACCATATCACAAAAAAACCCAAAACAATAACCTAGTTTTGGTTTAACTAGCATTTATATATAATTGTAGCAATTATATATAATATTCTACTAGTAAAGATGCTAATTTAGTTTACTTTTTTTTTTAAACACAGCTATCCCAATAAATGAAAACATTACAACATAGAATTATTTTAGAAAATTACTTACAAATCTCTGCTCTGTTTTTTGTTTTAAATGTAGGGTCTTGGGCCCCTTCCATGTAGGGTTTTGATCCTGCTTTCCCGGAACACTCAAATCTTCCTTTGACTACCAGGGGCCTTGGGTGTAAATACAAAATTGGGCCCCAGTTGTTCCTCCTTTGCCCCCAAATGCACAGTTTTACACTTATCTGCAGATATTATATAGAGAATACTTTCAAACACCTATTATGTTTTTGCTTTATGAATAATAGATTATTAAATTAAAATCAGCAAGTGGCCCTCATTTCAGTTTAGTAAATATACTAGTGTAAAATGGATATGTGCTAAATAAGAAGATAATTCATTTCAGTTGTGGGGAACTGTAAGCCATGATAAATGATTTTCCTGCGCAAAATTCCCCATCTCTGAGACAGTATTAGTTTTTCCTTTAATTACCAGCCCCAGTAATGTTTCCTATCCATAACTGTCTACAAAATAGACTGTTGTTGAGCAGAGGGTATGGCCTGTTTACTCATCCATTGAAAAGAGTGCCTAAGTTCTACCAAGTCTTCCTCACTTGCACTGAACTGCCTCACAGGAGAGTGTCCTTTATTAAAATATTTAAATATTAATGTTTAATTTTACAGGCAGAAAACGTCAATGTCATTTTAAGGATATGTAACTTTGCTAGGGAATTTTTGTCCATTACTGTGACAGGGTTGGATTCACCCCTGCGGCGCCTCCTGCTGGTTTCTTCTGGGAATTTGCTCACCAGCCTCTGGGGCGCCCTCTGCAGGCCGGTGATCCGCCTGACCACTCGGGCCCATGAGTCCCTCCCAGGACCCGGTGCCCCTTTAACTGGGGTGCTGCCCCCAGGCAGTACCCCCCAGATCTGGGTCTCCCCTCCCCAGGGGAACCCCCAACCCACTAGCCCCACCTCGCCTCAGTTACCAGCTAGCCCCCGTGCCCTGGGGCAGACTGCAGTATAAGCCACTCATCACAGGCAAAGGGGGTTTGGACCTGCTGCCTCGGCCTACCCGTGGGTTGCCCCCGCAACTGTTATACCAATAAAATAAAAACCAGCAGGATCTTTTTAAAGGGGATAAGACAGAATGTCACGTTTATTGTGAATACAAAAAGAATCATAGTAAGCAGTCAGTTATAGCTATAACATTTCATTCAGTTTCACATTCATTCATACACACACACACAGGTTCTGTATAGATGTCATAGTTACCAGCCTAGAAGTAGCTCATGCCAAGTTACTGGCCAGGTAACCTGGGCATGAGGGTGGAGCCAAGTCCTTGTCAGATTCATCTGATGCTCCTGGAGGGTGGTTGCAGAACCAGACTCAAAGTCCTCTGTGTGTAGAAGCCATTCTTATAGGAATTATTTCCTCTGTCAGTCTATGGGAATTGCTTCATCATGCTGTTGCTGAATCAATCAGCAGATGGCACATTTCTGATGGTATTCCTGGTGGCGCCACACTGTCAGATGTTATCTTGTTTTTCCCATCCTTTGAGATGATCGGGTGGGTCCCAGTTTACCCTCCGGGGGTTGTCTGGTCGTTCCCACTTTGATGCCGCCTTCAGCTGATGGTCACTGAATTCCTAGGCTGGCACCTCCCTGCTCATTCATTCATGTACACCAAGCATTCATCAGCAGACATACTGTCTTCAGCACTTTCGGGGTGTGTACTAATTTATTTGAGACTCCCTGCCCTTTAATCAAAGAGGGTGGGGGTCTTTCTATGCTGTTTCTAGGTACAAAGCATGCATAAAGAACAAAGTCAAACAACTTGTTTGCAAGTTTCTCATAGCAATACAGTATCTTTCTGAGAACAGATACAATCAATGGTTTACACAGACAGTAGCTTGTAAGTTTAACAAGGGATCCAAGAGATCTTTTACTTGGTAATGCTATGAGGTTTAAATTGTGGGGGACAAATTATGGGGAGTTACTTTCACTTGGGGAATCACTTTCAGTACCTTTAATATCCCTACACAACCCCAGTACCTCGATGGGCCTAACCCTAGGCCACAGCCTAGGGTTCTCTCAGGCTGGAGCTCCCCAGCTCCTCTGGCCTTCCCTAGCCCTGCTCCACCCTAGGTACCTGCAGTCAAGCCCTTCTCTCTCTACAAGCAAAGGGAGACTCTTTGTTCTAGGCCCACTGCCCTCTTATAAGGGCCAGCTGGGCCCAGATTAACTGGCCACACCTGTGGCTTCCTTGCCAATCAGCCCAGCTCCTGAGCCTCAGCCCTCTCCCAGAGCTGTTTCAAGCCCCTCAGGGCCCGAGCAGGGTTCCACCCCACTACAATTACAAACTGTAGAGTCTTCTTTTTGAATCTTAAAGGAAGACAATTTACGAGGATGCCACCATGCTTCCATCTTGAAAAGTTTGACTTACATCTTATTTTCCTGTTGCAAAACAACAACAACAACGAAAAAGAAGTTGTCAAGGGTGGTTCTCTCAAAAATGGCTTAGCTGACATTAGCTGCAAATGAGCAGAGCGACACTAACTACTAATTGATTACAGTAATTACCCAGTCTTTGGCTAGTTTGTATTGGCAAACTATATATACTCCTCGCATAAATGTGAACTTACAGAATGCACAGAAAAGGTCACTCTCATTTGCATGATAGGCTTCATTAGAATATGCTAAGGACAAGACCTAGTGTTTTATGACTTCAGGTGATGAATAGCTACCATATTACTCTGCTAGCTGAAAGCATGTTTCAGTCACCTTAATTTACATGCTGTTTTCTAATGCTAAAAAAAAAAATAGTTCGCTCTCTTAGGGAACTGGCATCAGATAGTTTAATTTTATTATGGTTTGCATTTAATTCTGTTCTTTGTATAGAGGTAACAAAATCACCCCTCAATACTTTCGTTTGAAGGAAAAATTCTTCCGTAGCATGTGTATTTTTAACAATAATGGTTATTTTTAATATGAAAATACAACAGAAAGAGCTATTGTCGACAATGCTCAATGTTTTTACTCTGCCATTGATAAAGAAAAATGTTTTTACTTGACCTTTGGGGGGAATCCCTAATTTCCCTGAATTTTTATCTTTAGGTTTCAGTATACACACCTAAAACTGCCATAAGCTTATTACCTTAGTGTTCTGAATTTCTTGAGTGCTTACATGCATTGAGTTTTCCTGACTTTCACATTAAAATAATGAAATTTCACCTTATTATTAATTTTGCCCTTTAACAATTAACTGTATTCTGAACCAAAACTGTTTGCATATTACAGAGAGGTGAGCATAAAGTGTGGGTACTATGGAGGGCTTACAAAGCTTATTATTATAGGAAAACAGAACATAACTGCTTGAGGTGAGACACTTCAGTGAGAAGGGAGAATGCTATATGTTTTACTGCTTTTTTCTTTTCTTTTTTCTTTTCCATTTACAAGGACATTAAACCAGTAGTTCTGAAATCTGTTTCAATCAATGTATTTTTAATATGAAGCGTACAGTACATTTCCTTACTTTCCATTATGAAAATGTTCCAGTAACTTGGTCTCCTATCACATTGTGATTGTTCCTATTAACTGTCTTTATCCTAAAAATCTCATTATAACAGAGAAAAAAAGATTTTGCTCATAAAACCATTCCTGTAATGCCTATCACTGCCTAATTAGCAATTAATGTAACTTGCTATGTTAACACAGGGTTAACATTTTTTAGATATGTTCCTATTATAAAGTTTCTTAGTCTTTCAGAAGCTGCTCCAGTGAGTAAAACTGCGTAGAGAATGAAAAAGAGGACAGTTTTGTTATAAATTGCAGTTTTGTAATAAAATTGTACAATGAGCTTGCACAAGCTATTTAAAATATCATTGCTGCCACTGAACAGGTCTGTAATTTATTTATTTGGGAATGTTAGAGGCATTTTTGATTTATTTGTTTTTAGAGAAGTTTTGTTAAGCAAGATAATGAGCAGAGCTGGTGTTAATCATTTACTATGCAACTCTGAAAAATGAAAATTTTGCATATCTTTAATACTGTTGGGGAAAATAAATTCACTCATAATGCTAATAGTCTATTGGTATAATTTAAAAAAAATATTATCTGCTACTCTAGAGAAATTCAATATATTCATATGTTATGCTAAAAGCTAAACTAATCAATATATAATTATACATCCATATGTACATACATATTGAGTAATCAGAAGTATTTGTTATCTGTAAAGATGAAAAATGAATTTGTTGGTGGTCATTGCCATAGGTGATTACATATTTGTTTGTCGATAGCCTTCAGGTGAATATATTTCCTCATGTATGCACAATACCAAGTTTACTTTCTCATGTGGTCTCTCAAGAATACTGAATGATTTTGGTGACATTGTCTGGTTCAAGCGTTACAGGTTTAAAAAATATGGTAAAAATGGTAATTATTTTAAGGATTTACTATAACACTAGTTGAGACGACTGAAAGTTTAGGGGCTCTTTAACATGATGTCTCTGTGCGTGCAGTTCATAATTTCAGTTTTTGCATGGCAAGCTCATATCTAATATACTATCCATTGTTACTGCTAGGTCTCTTTCACCATTACTGCTTTCCAGTTTTCACTTTACAATTGAAAAACAGTGTCTGTTTCTCTGACTGTACTGGGAGCCTGTGTCTCGGTGTACTGCTTCATCAAGGTGGCTGCAAAGACACACTGCTGCTCAGTTATGTCCCTCCAAGACAGTTGCCACAGAAACTTTAAGTGGGCTCCCTGCATTTTCACATGAACTTGTTTTCAGTGGGACGACTTATGTGTGCAAAGTTAGGCATATGCTTAAGTACTTTCCTATATCAGCCTTACACCTGAGCAACACCGTGGCCTGTACTATCTTTTCCATTGAAGATGTATGGATAAGAAAGAACCCATCTTGACTTTCAGACCCCACACTGATTTTGTAGGGTTGGCATGTAGTAAATGGGTATATTTTCTTGTAAACAGTAAGTATGATCTGGTAATCATTAAGAATACTGTGTTCAGTTCAGGTCATCCTGTTTCAAAAAAAAGATAGCAGAAATTGAAAAAGTCCTTCAGAGGACCAGTGATCAGCGACATGGAAAGTCTGCCAGATGGAGAGATTAAAAAGGATTAGGACTATTTTGTTTAGAAAGGAAACAAATAGGAAACATAGTAGAAGTGTATAAAAAAAAATCATGGCACAGAGAAATTTAGTCAGGACTTTCAGCCACTCTTTTGGTCACTGCATCAGAGACTGAATTGGTGACTTCCAGAACTAAAATCATGACCTGTGACAGCTCAAGCTAAGGGGCCAATACTCTGTTGTTGTGGGCTGGAACAACTCCAGTCATAGAATCATAGAATCTCAGTGTTGGAAGGGACCTCAGGAGGTTATCTAGTCCAACCCCCTGCTCAAAGCAGGACCAACCCCAACTAAATCATCCCAGCCAGGGCTTTGTCAAGCCTGACCTTAAAAACCTCTAAGGAAGGAGATTCCACCACCTCCCTAGGTAACCCATTCCAGTGCTTCACCACCCTACTAGTAAAAATGTTTTTCCTAATATCCAACCTAAACCTCCCCCTCTGCAACTTGAGACTATTACTCCTTGTTCTGTCATCTTCTACCACTGAGAACAGTCTAGATCCATCCTCTTTGGAACCCCCTTTCAGATAGTTGAAAGCAGCTATCAAATCCCCCCTCATTCTTTTCTTCTGCAGGCTAAACAATCCTAGTTCCCTCAGCCTCTCCTCATAAGTCATGTGCTCCAGCCCCCTAATCATTTTTGTTGCCCTCCGCTGGACTCTTTCCCATTTATCCACCTCCTTCTTGTAGTGTGGGGCCCAAAACTGGACACAGTACTCCAAATGAGGCCTCACCAGTGCCGAATAGAGGGGAATGATCACATCCCTCGATCTGCTGGAAATGCCCCTACTTATACAACCCAAAATACCATTAGCCTTCTTGGCAGCAAGGGCACACTGTTGACTCATATTCAGCTTTTCGTCCACCATAACCCCTAGGTCCTTTGCTGCAGAACTGCTGCCCAGCCATTCGGTCCCTAGTCTGTAGCAATGCATGAGATTCTTCCGTCCCAAGTGCAGGACTCTGCACTTGTCCTTGTTGAACCTCATCATATTTCTTTTGGCCCAATCCTCTAATTTGTCTGGGTCCCTCTGTATCCTATCCCTACCCTCCAGCGTATCAACCACTCCTCCCAGTTTAGTGTCATCTGCAAACTTGCTAAGGGTGCAGTCCACACCATCCTCCAGATCGTTAATGAAGATTAACTACCCGTTGAGCCCGACTATCTAGCCAGTTTTCTATCCACCTTACAGTCCATTCATCCAGCCCATACTTCTTTAACTTGCTGGCAAGAATACTGTGGGAGACTGTATCAAAAGCTTTGCTAAAGTCAAGAAATAGCACATCCACTGCTTTCCCCTCATCCACAGAGCTGGTTATCTCATCATAGAAGGCAATTAGGTTAGTCAGGCATGACTTGCCCTTGGTGAATCCATGTTGACTGTTCCTGATCACTTTCCCCTCCTTTAAGTGGTTCAGAATTGATTCCTTGAGGACCTGTTCCATGATTTTTCCAGGGACTGAGGTGAGACTGACTGGCCTGTAGTTCCCTGGATCTTCCTTCTTCCCTTTTTTAAAGATGGGCACTACATTAGCTTTTTTCCAGTCATCCGGGACCTCCCCCGATTGCCATAATTTTTCAAAGATAATGGCCAATGGCTCTGCAATCACATCGGCCAACTCCTTTAGCACCCTTGGATGCAGTGCATCCGGCCCCATGGACTTGTGCTCGTCCAGCTTTTCTAAATAGTCCCGAATTACTTCTTTCTGTAGACTGGCACAGAGAGGGTCTTGTACTTCCTCTGCTCAGAGGAAAATTTAAAACTGACAAAAGGAACTGTTTTTTATGCGCTTGCTAATTAACTTGTGGAACTCACTGCGATAAGATTAACAGGTATTAAAACAGTATTATACATTCACACTACTAATAATATCTGCAGTTACATTAGAAAAGATAAAAGTTTATAAGGGCTATAAACCCTCAGGTTTCAAGACATAAGGCAACCACTCACTACTTAGGAATGAGGAAACAATTTCTCCATGAGCATGTCATTGCATAATTGCCAATTACAAGGATTTCTTCTGAGGATCTGGTACTGAGAATGAACACCAGACTAAATACCATATTGATGTGATCTGGTATGGCAAGTTCTTCTTCGAGTGGTGGTCCCTATATGAATTCGAGATGTGGGTGCCCATGCGCGCCATGCGCCGGAGCGAGAACTCTTCATCATAGTGTCTGTGGACCCCCCATGTGCATTGGCCATGTGGTTCATCTGAGGCTTTAAGAAGTTGTGTGGGTTGATGTTGCTCCAGTTCCCTCTTACTGCCTCATGGCCAGAGTCAGAATCTCTCTTTCCTCCTTGCTCTTAGCTCGCTAAGAGAATCTTGTTTGTTCCGTCTGTAAATAGTTTTTCTAGCTGTATATTGTTGTCTATTGGTTTCTAGTTAATTAGGTCTCCCCTCTTGGACTTTTTTCCCCCCTTGCAGGGCACTCCCCTATCTGAGGACTATGCCGGAACCGGGGCAGGAGGAGGGCTGGGGGCCAGGAGCCTCACACCTTTTGAAATTGGGGGGACCTGGCCAGCATGGAGCCCAGTGGGGAAGCCCAGGCAGCAGCTCTGGGGAGCCATGGTGGACCCTCCATCTGCCTGGGATGTGGGGCGGGGGGCTGAGAGCAGACCCCGGCCCGTGTCCCTACCCTGCAGGGCCCCCTATGCCCAGGGCAGGTGAAGGGTTCGTGACTCTTTGCCAGCTCCCCACAGCTGCCTGCGTAGCTCTCCCCGACTCGGGGCCTCGGACAGCCCAGCCACAGAGAGAGCCACATGGGCAGCTGTGGGGAGCCGGTGTTGAGTCGCGGACACTTCACTTGCCCTGGGCAGGGGGTCAAGGGGGCAGGGACACGGGCCGGGGGCTGCTCGGACCCCTGCACCGCGGGCAAGTGGAGGATCTGCTGTGGCTCCCTACAGCTGCCCGCCTGGCTCTTGAGCTGCCCCCTCCCCTTCCTCCCAGTCAGAGCAGGGGGCCTGGGACACGGGCAGGCGGCTGCTTTCGCCCCCACTCTGCTCTGGGCAGGAGGAGGGGCAGGCTTCCTGGCCCCTCTCCAGCTTCCGGCTTGGCTGAGGGCACTTTTGGGAGTGCTTTGGAGCCTCTGGACTATGCCCCTGTAAGCCGGCTTCAAAAGCTCTGCTTCGTGCCCGTGCCCCTTCTCTGTGAGCAACGAGCACCAATGCTGTCGCTATTGTCTCAGCAAAGCCCATGTCATTGCCTGCTGCTCCATCTGCCGCTTTTTCCCGCCTCGAACTCTGGAAGCTAGGGAACTTTGCCTCTGCAACCTCCTTAGTCCTGGAGGAATTCTGCGCCACTGTGCAATGCAGAATTTTGCAGAATTCCCTGTTTACCCCCACAGAATTTCTGGCATCACCTACGGGCCACTGACCTCTGCAGAGCCCAGCTCGGAGTGAGCAGAGCACTCAGCCTAGTGGGGCTGGAGGCTACACACTCTTTGATCTTCATTCTCCCGAGGACAGGAGAAGGCCTGTGAGACCCAGGTCTGGCAAAGGGTGAGGAAGGGGGCAGGAAGCTGCACCAGACTATGTCCACTGGTGGGATAGTAAAGAAGTTGGGGGGAGTGTAGGCTGTGGGGGTGCTGGTGTCTGGCCTGGGCTCTGGGGGCCCCACACAGCCCCCTCCGGCAACTCCAAAATGGAACTGGGTTATTGTAGGGGTTTCTTTAACGCTCTACTCCTAGGGGAATCTTTTTTGCTATTGTCTGTATTGTTGGCATACTAGTTGACAGGTATTTTGAAATAAATTACCAAAATAATTGAAACTGGTGTAATTATATTGTATAATTTTTGACAAATAAAATATGCAGTATTTTGCAAAAATTTAAAATATTGCATGCAGAATTTTCAATTTTTTGGTGCAGAAAGGCCCCAGGAGTACCTAATGGAGGAAGCTATGTGCCCACATGAGCAATTGAATCCGGCACCAACGGACCCGCTGGAGTGGCACCTGTTACCAATTGTGAGCATTTTCCCGGGCCCTTCCTGTGTGGTACCAGCAGTATCGACCAAATGCTGAAGCCCCACCATGCACATAAGAAACACGGACATAGGCATAAGCACAGCTCCTCAACGAGGACTGCCTTTTCACACAACGTTGCCTCCCCAAAAGCTGTTCCAGGTCGGGTCAGAAGTCGTGCACCACACTACGCTTGGTCTTTTGTCCGCGGGGCACACCGTGCTAGGACCTCTTTGCAACAGCCGCAAACCACAAACTTCCCCTCTTCTGCACCAGAAGAGCCCTCTGTCCGGGCTCACAGAGTGACACCTTTCCCCTTCCCTGGACCACCAAATTTTGCTATGCCTTCCCGCCCATTCCCCTGCTCCCCCAAGTCCTGCACAAGGTGCAGTGGGATCGCGTGACAGTCATTCTTATAGCTCCCTCAAGGCCTCATCAGTATTGGTTCACTGATCTCCTCTGCCTCTTAACTTTCCCACCAATCTGCCTTCCCACCATCCCAGATCGCCTCACACAGGCGCACGGCTGCCTGAAGAACCCAAATCCAGGCCCACTCCACCTCATGGCCTGGTATTTGGATGGGGCTCATGTAAAGACAGGGCGTGCTCTGCCCCCGTGTGTGACATCATTGCTCACAGCAGATGACCGTCGACTAGAACTGCTACCAAGCTAAATGGCTACGCTTCACCAACTGGACGCACCTCCTCCACTAACCTCTGGACTCTGTCTCCATTCCTATCCTCCTGGACTACCTCTTCCACCTTCGACAGTCGGACCTTGCCTATTCCTGTGTCCGCATTCTACTGGCAGCACTAAGTGCCTTCCTTCCCCTGTGGATGGGTTTTCCGTCTTAATTCACCCAATTACCACCTGCTCCCTTTGCGGCCTTCTCAATGGCTTCCTGTCTGTGTGGAAGCCTACTCCCTCTTGGGACCTGCTACCCTCAGTAAGTCACCTTTCAAAGCCCTCGCAACCTGGTCTCTCACCCATCTCTCCATGAAGATAATCTTTTTCGTGGTGATCACCTCAGCACAATGGGTTAGTGAGCTAGCGGTCATGATGGCTTCCCCGTTCCACCTCATCGAGTGCATACATCTCCCAATCTTCTGCCCTAAACCGCATGCCTCCCTCAGGGCACGCACATTGCTTTCTCTTGATGTCTGCCAGGCACTGGCTTTTTAATCTATCTCCAACACACCTGTGCCTTCCATGCCTCACCCCGTCCTTCCTTGCCATCGCAGAGTGCTGCAAGGGCCATGCCCTCTCTTTGCAAGGCCTCACTAAAAGGTCTCCTGTTGTATTGAAGAATGCTATGCTCTGTCCCATGTTCCTGCCTCCCTAGGAGTCACGGCCAACTGCACATGGGCAAATGCTGCCACGCTGGCCTTCCTTGCAGACATACTGTGGCAGGACATATGTAGGGTGGTGGTGCCACCCTACATATGCCATTATGTAGGGTGGCATTACTATGCCATTGCCCCTGCGGTGGTGGTGGATGCTGCAGTCAGCTGCACCATTCTACAGACTTCTTGCGAGTCTTTGCACCCGCCTCCATGCTGAGCATTTCTCATTACTCTTCCCCATCTGGAATCTATATAGGGATCATCACTCAAATTAGAAGAGGAGGTTACTTACTGTAACTGTAGATTCTTCAAGACGTGTGGTCCTTATTTGGATTCCAATATCCGCCCTCCATACCCTTTGCTGCGGACTCCGTCACTTGATGGTAAGAGGTACCTGGAGCGGCGCTGACCCACACAGCCTGTTAAAGCTTCGGATGCACAGTGTGGCCGACACATGACACACGTGCAGGTCAATGGGCACTACTATGAACAGTTCTGGCTCTGGCGCATGGTGCGCATGCTTACCTGTGTCTGGAATCCACATAGGGACCACACATCTCGAAGAAGACCTTCTCATAAATAAACTAGGGAAATGCAACCTAGATGGAGTTACTATAAGGTGGGTGCAAAACCGTTGGAAAACTGTTCCCAGAGAGTATTTATCAGTGGTTCAACATCATGCTGGAAGGGCATAGCGAGTGGGGTCCCACAGGGATCAGTTCTGGGTCCGGTTCTGCTCAATATCTTCATCAGTGATTTAGATAATGGCATAGAGAGTACACTTATAAAGTTTGCGGACAATACCAAGCTGGGAGGGGTTGCAAGTGCTTTGAATGATTGGATTAAAATTCAAAATGATCTAGACAAATTGGAGAAATGGTCTGAAGTAAATAGGATGAAATCCAATAAGGACAAATGCAAAGTACTCTATTTAGGAAGGAACAATCAGTTGCACATATACAAAATGGGAAATGACTGCCTACAAAGGAGTCCTGTGGAAAGGGATTTGGGGGTCATAGTGGATCACAAGCTAAATATGAGTCAACAGTGTAACACTGTTTCAAAAAAAGCGAACATCATTCTGGGATGTATGGTAAACAAGACACGAGAAGTAATTCTTCACCCACCTACTCTGCTCTGGTTAGGCCTCAGCTGGAGTATTGTGTCCAGTTCTGGGCACCACCTTTCAGGAATGATGTGGACAAATTGAAGAGAGTCCAGAGAAGAGCAACAAAAATGCTTAAAGATCTAGAAAACGTGACCTATGAGGGAAGATTGAAAAAAATTGAGTTTGTTTAGTCTGGAAAAGAGAAGACTGACAGGGGACATAACAGTTTTTAAGTATGTAAAACAGTGGTGGGCAACCTGCGGCCCATCAGGGTAATCTGATTGCGGGCCGCGAGACATTTTGTTGACGTTGACCATCCTCAGGCATGGCCCCCCGCAGCTCCCAGTGGCCGTGGTTCACCATTCCCGGCCAATGGGAGCTGCAGGAAGCGGCAGCTAGCACGTCCCTGTGGTCAGCGTCAACAAAATGTCTTGTGGCCTGCAATCAGATTACCCCCATTGAGCCGCATACCCGCGGGCCACAGGTTGCCCACCACTGATGAAAAAGGTGTTGTGCAAGGGAGGTTTATGTTGGACATTAGGAAAAACTTCCTAACTGTCAGAGTGGTTAAGCACTGGAATAAATTGCCTAGGGAGGTTGTGGAATCTCCATCATTGGAGACTTTCAAGAGCAGATTAGACAAACACCTGTCAGAACCTTCAGGAACAATAAATAACCCCCTCTTCTATTTCCTTAATTCTACAATTCTATTTTCATTCACTATTTTAAGGCTGGTCTCTTTCCTCTCTTTTCTTCCTGTCTTCTTTTCCTTTCCTCCTCCTAATGCAATCAGATCATTCTCCTTCCCTGACCTTGTGTTTTGTTGAATCTTTCAGTAATCTGCTCACAAAGCTCATGACTATCCTCAAGAGGCTCCCTATACTGGATAAAAACACGTGTGAGCATGGGGATGTGGGGAGTGAGGATTTTCCCTGGTCTAGCACCCTCTCTGCTGGTCTCTGGTGATTTGTTGCATTCAGATATCCTATCATGCTCTCAGGGTATTCTTGAGAACATATGCCTTTGCCCTCCTAGCTTACCTCTTTCACCTCAGAGAAATTCTGGAATTGACAACAGTTGAAGACAGCAGGCATCACAACAGAAATTGATAGTGCTGACAAGGCATCGAGTTGTATGTTTATTTTGGCTGTTGGGAAGAGGCAGTGCCTACCCACTTTTCACCTCTTGAGGCTTCCACCATTGAGTGATTGGTGAGGGGAAGAAAAAAGACAACTAAATTCATAAGAGGAGAACATGACACCGAGAGGAAAAAATACTATTTCTTGAGCAGTCCTGTGTTTTCTCTTGGTGAGGCGGTATGTGGGTTGAAGAGAGGAAGGTAAATCTGAGTTCATTTCATATTTTTTCTCCTTACCCTCAGGTGTTTTACATCCTTCAGGTAAAGTACAGCAGAGTACTCAAGACTATCCCATTGCACTGTCAATGACCCAACTTCCTTTCTCTGCCACGCTGCCTTGCTGATGTCTGTACTTTTGTCACCTGCACTAAGTAGCACTCTCTCTACCTCCATCATATGTCTTCCCTAGTCACTAAAAATATCTTACCTCTGCTTCTGACAGCACAGCTAGTGGATGATTTAAATGAATGTCATCTTTACACCCAAAAAAATTTGTGTGTCCTCTTTAGCATAACTGACACATGCAAAATCTTCTGGGATATAAAAGTACATCAGTAATGTGAAGAGGCAATAGGAGTTCTAAAGGAATACATGGGAAAACAGTACAATAAAGGGGTGAACATGAGCAGAGAGCAGGAAAAAAGGATATTTACAGATATTTACATATTTATAGAAATGCAGAACTCAGGAACAAGGCATTGAGATGGGAGAACAGGAGAAATGACAGGAGTGGGAAAAAAGGAAAGGAAAAGACTTGGAGAGTAGAAAGCTGTAGCTAATTTATTTTTGTTTGTGTCTTTCTGTTTCCGTACCGCCTTCTTTCTTGGAATGTGAGTAAGATGTGATGGCCCTTCAGTGTGCGCCTTTCAGACTTTTTGGCTCTCCTACCAGGTCTCCCCTTACCACATGTAAACCTGTGTAGCGTAATCAAAATGTACTTATGTTTATGATGTAGTTGTTGTTGTACCAGAATTGCCTTAGTATTCTGGGGAAAGAAAAGCATCCCTAACAAAACAGATCTCTCAGAATAGGAATACATTAGATTTTCCTGTGTGCTCCAAAGGTCCTGTCATCTGCTATGGAGAGAGTGAGGGGAAAAGAATGTACTGCATTTACTAAAAAGTTTGGAACATTTTATTTTAAAAATTCAGATTTGGTTCAATTTGATATCTGGAAGATATTCTGGCCATTTTTGTTGGCCCGTTCCTTTTTATGGGCTTTATCATTGACCATTGAAATCAATGGAAGTTTGACCATTAACTTTAGCAGAAACTGGATCAGGCCTTAGAATCGCCATGTTTCTTTTTGTCACCATCCTCAGTTTATGCCAGCTCTAGGATACAATTAGACAGCTATCATTATAAGTGCTTTTGGACATTACACATTAGCCAAATGCCAGATGAGGAAGAATGGGTTATGATTGAGTCTTGGTATCTAGATCACATACAAAATGGTGTTACTAACATTTTTCTACCTGCTCTTTGAAGGGCAGTGTTGGTTTAATTTCAGAGGTATTTGGGAAAAGTCAAACCTCTGTTTTTTAAAAATAAAAATTTTTCTATTTATTTCATTATTGAAAGAATGGAATAGTTATTTTTAATGTCTTAGACTTATTCCTGAAATGCAGTGCAACTTTGTTTTTACAACTCTACTTTGTTGAAAGATGGGGATATAGGAGAGATGGAGGAAGGAACATTCTGCATATATTCTGTTTATTAAATGGGAAGGGAGGCAGAGCTCTTTGGATACAACAGCTCTTTCTCTGGCAGTAAGCCCACAAAGAGCAGGGACAAAGTGATGTGATCTACCTGCAGTTCCTGCTCTGCTGAAGGTCCTGTCTTGGGTACAGGAAGAGTGTGCGGCTATGTGGTAAATCAGTGCATCTCTCAAGTAGCCACTGCTGATGGGGTGCCTGTGGAGCCCCATATGATTTTGAAGGTTGCCCTTCTCAGGTGGAATCCCCAAAGGGAAGATGCTGCTTGTCATCCTAGCACCTGAACTCCCCCTGTAGCAGAACTGCCATGTTTGTAATGGAGATATGATTTGCAACACTGTCTGCAAGTGAGAATTGAGCCTCCAGTCTCTAAGTAAATGGGATCACACGATCTTAGCTTCTAGATAAAATTACTTAAGCTGTTTATTCAACAAAGTCTAGGGTTTAGGAGATGCTTATGGATAAGTACAACAGGCTCTCTCTTCTGACATTTTGGATTTAAGTTGCTAGTGAAAATGTAAAGGGTCTCAGATGACACCATATTTAAGAGCATAATAAAATCTCCACACAGTTTGTCACAATCTTTGCTCAAGCAAGAGCAAGATTGGGAGTACAAGGGAAGTACTAGTTCCAGATTTTGAGGTTCTTTGGGAGAGCTGTATTGGGGGGCTTGCACAGTGCCTGCTTACACAACACTTGATTGAAGACAGTGATGTTGGTCCTTTACTTTCATGAACCTTAAGTTTACTTGGAAATTAATAAAATCTGTAAATTTTAAGCAGGCTGTTTAAATATATTGCTTGAAACATAATATGCATTTTTAGCATAGATGATGGTAAATTCCCAGTAAGTTGTCAGTGTTTTTAAGATATGTGAAATTCTCTAATTGGTATTCATTCAGGTAATTCCAAAGGCAATAACTCCTGCATTCTGAAAGGTTGTGAAAGGAATTTCACACTATTTCTGTCTTTACCTGGAATATCTTGTTTACTTTCATACTATAGTGTATACTTTTTCTGTTTGTTTCTTAGAAAAATATCCTTTTGGAATTATGCTTTTCCTGATTGTAAGCTAACCAGAATGGGATATAACATTGAAAAATTCTACAAAAATGCTAGGGAGCAGAGAACAGTAGAGTCAGGTATATAGCAATGTGACTTTATTCCTTGCTGAAACCCCTATCTATCAGTACTTCCTCGAGGTAGTTGCAATGTTAGGACTTACTTTGGGGATGGCTTCTGCAACATTATGTAGGCAGAAGGGGTCATATAATGAACTTGAAATGGACATATAATAAGCTATTTCGGATCAAGTTACACAAAATCATTCCTTGTGAACACAAGTATCTTGGCATTATCAGCAGACACATGTCCATTTCATATAGTGGAGGAATGTGCAAGTTCAAAGAGGCAGAAAAGCATGATAAGGAGACCTGGCAAGAACAACTGAATTCCACTGATGCATGAACACCAACACACAGACACACAAATATACTTATGCAAAAAGAAAATAGCTCTTTGGCAGATCTGATTCACACTTAAGTGGCTAATTGCTCAAACTGACACTGACCTTGGCAGCATTACAAAGATAACATGTTTTTTAAAGGATGGATTATTCTTGAACAATTTCTCCAATATATTAGGCATGGACATGTTTTTCTTCAACCGTAGGCATACAGGCCCAGTTCTTTTTATTCCACACACATTCCTGGCCAGTACGAGAAATCCACTTTCCATGTATGTTAAAAGTGCCTCTCTGTTCTCCTTCTATGAAGAACAACAGGCAGGGTAGGGAATTGACATAGGTCTGAATAGTTTCACACCTATTTCTGTTTTTGTAGGATTGCCTTTGGAAGCTCCTGTGCTGTAGATCAGCTCATGTTCAGTGCCTTTCTGCCATGACTGTTCCATTTCTTGGGGATTTAAATGGAAAATGTAGGATGCTCCCCTTTTCTTATCATCTTAAGCATGTAGTAGCATGACTAGAAGAGGATAGGTTAAGGAACCAGCTTTAAGGAAGTTATAGTTCAGGAGACTGGATGTTTCAGGGGATTGCATACAGAACCCGGCCCCTCCAGGTTGCCTGTTCAAACCAGCTGATACTTGATACTGACCAAAGTTATTCTCATCTGTAAAAAGTTTGTTGTCCTTATCCCAATAAGTCTCAGTATTACAAAACCATCACCACAACTAGCACTACTCTTTGTAGTCACAATGGTGAAGATTTAGGATTGAAAGGGTATGGAGAGTGAACTTTACTTAAAAAAAGAAAATATAAACACTCAGGGGAAGGTAGTGGAATACTGGGAATTACAGACCAGTGAGCCTAAATTAAATACCAGGTAAATTGAAATTTATAATTAAAAATAGAACTATAAAACACATTGATGATCATGATATACTAGGCAAAGCCAGCATGACTTCTGCAAAGAAAATGTCTCTATTATAAATATGTAACTGTGTCCAACAAAATAATGGACTTAGGAGAATCAGTGAACATAACTTGTTTGGATAAAGTCCAAACTTTGACAAAGTCCCTTACAAGATGCTGGTAAAGAAACCAAGTAGTTTTAGATGAAGAGGTAAAGTTCTGCTGTGGACTAGAAATTGGGTAAGAGAGAGAAAATAATTTTTAACATAGCAAATGATTAACTGTGAGGTGTCCCCAAACCTGTATTTGACCCATTGCTTTTAATATCCATGAGCAAAAATTTTGCTCAGTTTTTTCTTTTTAAATAAACTGTCAGCAGCAGAATGAGATCAGTATGCTAATGCCATTGATCATTATGCCGAAGCAATTCACCTATATTACACTATGGAAACAGCGTCATAATGTCCACTGCGCTGTATCTTTGCTGATAAATAAGGTACAAATAAGGTACAAAGTGGACCATCCATGTTAAGCTTTTGACAGTTACGTTACTCCTTACAGTCAAAAGAAGGGAATTCCTTTTGCCCATATTACCAATTTTCTCTTGGTTAAATACCCAGTGCAGATGCCAACATGCAATTGTGTGTTTTGGAGGTTCTTTTAGATGAGCAGATTATAAAGAATCTATTCATCTGTCTGCACAGGAAAATTGTCTAAAAAATGAAATATATGTGAAATAGTGATGATTAAATCCTTTTTTTTACTAGAATGTTGAATCTATTTTGTTTAAATTCCTTTCATATTAGGGGGGAAATGCAAAATAGAACATTGATATTGGGAATAAAGTGTTATGTAATGGTTTGCATTTTTGTATGTGTGTGTTTACAAGAAGAGATTCCACTAAACAGTGTGTATTGTTTAGGGCCAATCAGGGCCGGTGCAAGGACGTTATGCGCCCTAGGCGAAACGTCCTTGCACCGGCCCTGTGCCCCCCCCAGCTAACGCCGCCCCCCCAGTGGCAAACCACCCCCCCGCCCACGGCAGCCTGCCCACCCACCCGCAGGCCGCGGTGGCTGGGCTGGGCTCCCCCGCGGCAGGCTGGGCTCTTGGCTCGGTGGCCCGCGGCGGGGGCTGGTCACCGTCCCCCCCTCCCCCGCGGCTGGGGCTGGGCACGGCTGGGCTCCCCGCGGCGGGGGCGATGGGCTCGGCTCCCCGCGGCCCGTGGCGAGGGCTGGACTCGGCTCCCCGCCCACCCCGCGGTGGGGGCTGGGCTCGGCTCCCCGGGCAGCACGCGGTGGGGGCTGGGCTTGGATCCCCACCCCAACCCCGTGGCCCACGGTGGGCTCGGCTGGGCTCCCCGCGGCCGGTGGCGAGGGCGCTGGGCTCGGCTCTCCGCGCGGCCCGCGGCGGGGGCTGGACTCGGCTCCCTGCCCCCTGAGCGGCCCACAGCGGGCTCGGTTGGGCTCCCCGCGGCTGGCAGCGGGGGCGCTGGTCTCGGCTCCGTGGTGGGTTCGGCTCCCCGTGCCCCCCAGCGGGCTGGGCTCCCCGACCGCCAGCGGCCCCCCGCCAGCGGCCCCCGCGGCGGCCAGCCCCCCGCCCGCGGCAGCTCACCTCAGCCGGGGGCAGGGGCAGCAGCTCAGGGAAAGCTGCCTTCTTGACGGCGTGCCGCCGGGAGTCTCCACCCTCCAAATGCTGGCGCCCCAGGCGACTGCCTAGGGTCGCCTAGTGGGCGCGCCGGCCATGGGGCCAATCCTTGACAAGTGGCAAAAAACCCATTTGACGTCAGTGGGAGCAGGATCCTCCTTTTTATAGTAGTTTGTCGATACAAAACATAATTAATTTTAACAGACCAAATAGGTAGCCAACAAGAGGCAGTCAGAATAATATGAAAGAAACAAAAAGTGTCTGAAGGTCACCTTAGATGCAAATGGTTTTCATCTAAACGTAATTAAGATAAGCATATACACAGGGTAATTTTAGTGTTCAAGTTAATATGGCTTCTAATCTTGCTGCATTTTTATCCTCATTTTAAAAAAGTCACCTGGGTTTATTTAAAAAAAGATTGGGTATGAAGTTGCAAAATAACTAGCTCATCTAGTCGTCCTTCACTTGTTTGTGAAATAAAGAAAAAAATACATTTTGTAGCCCTATCATGCAAGGTGCTATGTGCCCTCAATTTCTATTGAAGGGAGCTCAGCAACCAGTAGAAGGTACTCAGAATCTCTAATGACTGAGCCCTTTGTTGAGATAGTTTTTTTCTCTCTTAAACTGTATTTTAGACTGTATTAAATTTATGCTTGTAAAGAAGAGTGCGTGTAAGAAAATTTCCAGAAATTTGTTTCTGTAATCAAAGTAAAGTTATTTTGTTTTGTACAGCTGTAAAATAATGTCCATGCTCAGCAACATTTTTAAGGTTCCTACTCTCTTGCCCCTTAAATTAGGGCCTGATCCTGCAAGGTGCTCGGTGTTCACAACTCTGTTTGTCTTTCATGGGTGTTGAGGGCAATCCATACCACCTTATAGGTGCTCAGCCCTTTCTGGATCATTATCCTAAATATCAATATTTTGAACATTGCAATCATGGGAAATTTCAAAATAGAGTTCAATAAAAGAGCGCACACTGTTTCTGCTTGGGCCGGGGGGAAGAAATGGGTATAATAAGTAGTTTATAGGAGGAAAAACACAGTTGCATTTTTTGGTGGAATTTCTAAATGAAACTGAATCCAGTTTAATGGCTTATAACATTGCATGAATTTGTCAAAACTGATCAGCTGGATTGCTACACAATGAATACTGAAAATGTTCTGTTTTTAAGGCTTATAACAGCCTACAGGCACTCAGAACTCAAAATGTTATTTGATGATATCAGAATGCTAATTAAATTATTATTAATAGCACATATATTAATCTTAATGATATATGTAAATATGAGCAAATATAAAACTGTGTTAACACCAAAAATATTATTTTCCTGGTGAAAGGAAACTTTGGGTTAATAAACTCCAGTAATCAAGTATAAAACACTTTGTTATAAATATCTCAAAATAAGGTATCTCAAAAATATCTCAAAAAATTTCCTGATAGAGACTGAAAATATTAATTATGAATATGGTAACTCAAGATTTGTTTGTTTTTTTGTTAGGGTAAGATTTTTTAAAATACGAATGAATTTATTTGTTTTAAAATAGCAGGAAAGAGACGGACACTGACTTTCATATGTATGTTTGAGTAAAAAGAAGTAAATAAAGATTTGTCTTGGTTATCATGGTTTTAATACATTCCTGTTTAATAAGTATGCTTTTTTTTTTAGTGTTTTTAATTTATTTATATTCTGAATTCATTTGGATAGTGACTTGAATTTAACTAGTTTGTGATTTATTTATTTTATGCTTGCCACTGTTTAGGTTAATAAAATAAAGAAACAACCCCCACTCCAGTAAAATAAAAGTTGTAAATTTTAGTCTTAAATATGTTTGTTTAAAATTTAAAAGGTTTAAAATGTTGTTTTTATGTTGGTGGTTGGTGGTGTTTTTGTTTGTTTTTTTGTCGTAATAGCAGGATATTTTCTAGTAAGGCAGGGGATTTGTATCTAGAGAGTGTAGAAATTTGTTATTCCATAGTTGCAGTCATAAACAGAACATTAGATTTTTATAGTAACATCTACCATTAAAAAACGTTTCATTTTGCCAGTGTGATATGAGCTTTACATTGCAGTGAAAGAGAGAGAAAGAGAACATTATTATATATGAGAATTTCATGGCATGTTACCTGTTGAGGGCCCTGTAGAGTCAAAAGTATAGTACAGTGACTTCTTGACAAAGTGACAGACAGTAGCAGCCTTAGTGTCACTCTGTATTATCACCTCCTGCTAGCTGGAAGCACTCCCTGAAGCCGGTCTAGGTTGCATAGGCCTAGATGAGGTCTTCATGGGTGCTGACCATAAAAAGTTCATCAAAGTAATGAGGCGAGGCGAGAGCTTGGCGCTCATGGGCAGAGCTCAGCACCAAGGAGTGTGAACTGGCTCCAGCTGTGACAATAAAACAGCAGGTGGCTGCTGTCATTAGGGGTGGCAGATGAGGCAGGGGACTAACATTCAGCCCACAAAACTCTCATTTGTTAGCCATCGCCACTGTACCATGCAAAATAGCTTCCATCTCAGTCAATTTTACTTTGCAAAATATTACACACTCACCATAAGAAAATTAGAGCCTTGGGTTTACAGGTTCCTTTGATCTTATTATCACAGAACTGTGCACTCTCAGGTTATCTGGCAAACTGGGCTCTTTTTTCCCCCATGAAGAGCAATTTGAAGGTTTTTACAATAATTTTATAATATAGCATTTTCACCCAGGCATTTGTTTCCTGCTTAATATTTTGGATTCTTTATAACTGTTATAAAATCAACTCCCCTCCTCCATGAATTCTATCTCTATTTGCTGCTTACAGAGTCAGCTTCTAGACCATGCTATAAAAATCACATGGTTACCAAACTACTTTCTACCTCTGAGTCCTTAGTAGTAGCAGTACATAAAAATCTAGACATTTTATCCAGTTAGTCATGGTCGTTGGTGTCTTTGCTAATTTCAGGAATGAAGTTGATTGTGAAAATTCTGATTTTTTAATTTTATTTTAGTTTTGTTCTCTATATTGAAACAGGAAGTTATTGTGGATTATTGTTATAATTCTTGCAGGAAGTGACTTATTCCGAACCTGAGGCCTATCTACATTGACAACTATATGGAACTGTGAGTTCAGATTCTCACAGGGACAACTTGGTTGTTCATTTTTCATTGATTTCAGTGGATAGGTGATGTTCCATATAATTTACTATGTATGAGTCTTTCTCACCACAGTAAGGGCCACATTATCCAAAAAGAGGTTCACCTGCATATACAAAATTGAGCAAACAATAACATGCTTACATTTGCATGCTCCACTACCTTGATTGTGAATGCCTATCAGGTATTGTGAATACAAGTGAACAGTTAGACACGTAAATGAACAATTTACATGTGCAAATATCTCAATAGTAAGTGAATTTTCACTAGGTGTGTGTTCAAACACAATTAGTCTGCCTTTTAAAAAAATTAACCCTTAACGTCACATGGATCTTTTCATGTGATTGGAAGGAGAGCAAGTGTCCCTATATGAAACTGCCAGATTAAAAGCACCATCTGTTTAGGTATTGAATTCTGGTTTGGGGAAAGAGTGCTCGTTTCTGAAGATAGAGACTGAGACTCAGAGCATTACTTGAGGGACAAGTGAGACAACGACATCAGTCATGCATTTTGGGTGAAATCCTGACCCTTGGGAGTTTCACCACTGACCTCAATGGGGCCAGGATTTCACCCAAAATGAATGACTAATTTTGTCCTCTCACCTGTCTCGCTAGTAATGCCATTCTGTGTCTCAGTGAGTGAAGAAGAGAGGTAGGTGAATAATGTCATTCTAACACATCCCCTTTAGATAGTAGGTCATACTGTAGAATAGAGATAGGAATGTAGAGGATGGAAGTGAATGAAAATAAACCTCTAATAAAGGTTAATGGTAAAGCTTTCTGTCACAATGCCTAGGCTGATGACTTTTGGTGCCAACTACATTTGCCCCTTTGTTGCTGTCAACAGGGGGACCAAGATCTCAGTTGTTATGGGCTTGAAAATGTTGTGGGAGGGAGGGAGTGTGTTGGGAGACAGGGAATCTTCTGGGCTGTGAAATCAGTAGGCCAACTCTTTGTTCACGTTGCAAACACCTAAAAATCTTGGTTTATTTTGAGAGCACCGAGAGACCCTTATTTAGCATGATAAACAAACAATCATGTTCTCAGATATTGTCAGTTTTTTGTATGTTGATGATAATCTGTTCTTGATGTAAGGCACTCTGTGAAACTAAGCCTAAGGTTGCATTTCACAATTTATGAACGCAGGTTCTGTGTTGTGGTAGACTGGGAGGGTGATAGCACTGATACAAAATGCATTGCTTTTTTTAGTTCTTTGTGCAGCTGTTAGATTACCAAACACCTGTTAAGGGTGACAGTATACAGATGTTTGACAGCCAGTGAAAAATAATAGAACATGTGATTCTTTTAGCTTAGAAGTAATTTGGTAAGGTGTGTTTTGAAATGTAATTACATAGCTGTGCTGCCTACCGTTATCACTTAACATTCATTAACTCCTCTGAATATTGAAACAAACATATCTTGTAATGGTGCTAATTTTGTCATATGTTTGCAAAGTGGATTCTTGACAGAGTGAACACCTTTTGACTTCAAAATTTTTGCCACTATTCAGCTCTTTTTAACATGCCCACTAAGCAAGCAAGGTAGGTAGGGAGTTGTTTATTTGTTTTTAAACTAAAATAAGCAGGTGAGTAATGTACTGTTAATAGGCTCCTGCTTATTAAAATTGAACTTACAAGTATAGCCCAACTTTTTATATGTATTCTATTCATAATAGAACCATGGATGTTTCCTTTGGTCTTTAGATGTTCTGCATATCAAGTCACCTTCTGCAGAAATTTTCAAGTTTAAGACCAAAAATAAGATAAAATAATGTATTACATTTTTATTTTGTATTGCAAGAAATGCCCACTGAGTTCAACATTTTCTTCAAGTGGATTGTTGTTTTTAGTAATGATGCATGAACACCTTCAGTTTCATTGCCAAACATAGGTGTTTGGGGAAAATTAAAAGGCACATGTTCCCTAAAATTGATTGCATTGTGTTTGTTTTTTGTCTGACCTGTTTCACAGGTCATTAATTTTTAGTTAGCCTGTTCATTAGATAATATTTTCCTGTGAATAATATTAGAGTTCTCCTAATTCCAGTGAAATTCTAAGGAAAAAAAATAAAACCTTGAAACCCTGTATCATTCATTTTAGATGTAATAGTTACAGCAAAGAAAGATCCACTTTTTTTAAATTTTAAAGTAAATTCTATTATAAATCTCATTAAGCTGGCTAATGTTTGCCTTGGTTTCAACAATAGATTGTACTCTGTTGTGTCCTGAAATAGCAGACACGACCTTCTGATGGTGCTTATCATGATGCCATGAAATTGATAATGCTTTGGGCTCTGCTCCATGTGCATCCCAAAGTTTACTGTGGGTGTTTTTCACATGGCCCAAAGTACGTTTCGTATGCATGACACTCTGCTTTGTCATTGATCAAAATCTGCATTCGCATACTAGTCTCCAATAGTGTTTTATTGTACAACCTCGTCTAAATACTGTGGGTCATGTCATAACATTTTCAAAAGTGTCTAAGGGGCTTAGGTTCTAAGCCCAATTTCAAAAGGGATGTGGGCTTTTAGCCCAATTTCAAAAGGGACGTGGGCTCTGCCAGGGGCGGCTCCAGGCACCAGCGCAGCAAGCGCGTGCCTGGGGCGGCAAGCTGTGGGGTGGCAGCGCTCTTCTCCGCCAGCACCCTGCCGAGGGAGAGCGGGGCCGCGGGCGGGCATGCCACCCTCCCTGGGCGCTTCTCCGGCTGGGGGAGAGCGGGGCATGCCGCTGCCCTCCCCGCGGCGCCCCTCCGGCCGGGGGAGAGCGGGGCATGCTGCCGCCCTCCCCGTGGCGCTCCTCCGGCCGGGGGAGAGCAGAGCATGCCGCTGCCCTCCCTGCAGCACTCCTCCGGCTGGCGGAGAGCGGGGCGACGGGCGGGCATGACGAGGCTGTGGCTGGCACGTTGACATCTGGTTCGCCTCCTATGGACTTCAGAGTCCTGCAAGAGCTGCTCAGGCGAGTAGCCTTAAACATGAACCTTCAAGTAGAGGAAGTTGTGGAGGAGGAGGACCCCATGGTGGACATCTTGGGCCCAGAAGGGCCTTCCAGGGTGGCCCTCCCAATGAATAAGACCATCCATTCCAACGCCAGGGCGCTCTGGCAGACCCCATCCTCTATTCCACCCACAGCCAAAGGGGTGGAAAGGAAGTATTTTGTTCCAAGCAAGGGTTTCGAATACCTCTTCACCCACCCTGCCCCCTGTTCACTCGTGGTGGACGTAGTTAATGAGAAGGAGAGACAGGGTCAACAGGGGCCCGCCCCAAAATCAAAGGAGTCCAAATGCCTGGACCTTTTTGGCAGAAAGGTTTATTCTACAGGGCGTCTCTCACTCAGAATCGCGAACCAACTTGTGATTCTTAGTAGATATAACCATAACTTGTGTTCCGCGGTCCTCAAGTTCCAAGACCTCCTCCCACCTGAGTCCCGCACTGAGCTCGGGGCCATCACCGAAGAGGGCAAATTGGTAGCCCGGACCTCTCTCCAGGGCTCCCTTGACTCCGCAGACGCGGCAGCTCACACCTTGGCCTCCAGCATCGTCATGTGTCGGAGCACTTGGCTCCAGTCATCTGGCCTCCCACCTGAAGTACAGCATACCATTCAGGATCTCCCTTTCAACAGCCAAGGTTTATTCGCTGAGCAAACTGATTCCCGTCTCCATACCCCGAAGGACACAAGAAATACTATTAAATCCTTGGGCATGCACACCTCGGTGACTCTAAGAAAGCCGTTTAAGCCTCAGCCCACACAGCAACGCCCCTTCCTGCCTAGGCATAGGCAGGACTTCTCCTGTAGGAGAAGCAGGTACCCCCGGCACAGACCATCACGCCCTCCTCCTGGGCAGAATCAGGGTCAATCGAAGCCCCCCCCTCGGGCCCGAGGCACCCATTTTGAAGGTGCGACCAAGGACGGACTACAAGCCCAGAACCCGACCAGCTATCCCTTCCTGAACCGCCTATCCCATTTCTACCATGCCTGGTCCCTCATTACATCGGACCGTTAGGTCCTCTGCACGGTAGAGGCGGGATATTCTATCCATTTCCGGTCCAACCCTCCTTCCCACCCTTCTTCCCCGTCCCTCTTGAGGGACCCCTCTCACGAGTATCTCCTTATTCAAGAGGTGCAGGCACTCCTCGCCCTAGGGGCAGTGGAGGAAGTGCCCCAGGAGCTCAGGGGCAAGGGGTTCTACTCACGTTACTTCCTCGTCCCCAAGGCAAAAGGAAGCCTAAGACCCATTCTGGACCTCAGGGAACTCAACAAGTACATCGTCAACCTGAAGTTCCGTATGGTGTCTTTGGCCACAATCATCCCTTCTCTGGATCCGGGAGACTTGTATGCCACCCTCGACATGAAAGACACCTCCTTTCATATTTCAATTGCCCCATCCCACAGACGTTTCCTCCGATTTGTGGTACGCAAAACGCATGATCAGTTCACGACCCTTCCGTTCGGCTTGTGCACAACCCCCCGCGTCTTTACCAAATGCATGGCGGTCGTGGCAGCTTTCCTCTGCCGCCATCACATCCACGTGTTTCCGTACCTCGATGACTGGCTTATTCGGGGCTGATCTCGCCAACAAGTCCAGTCACAGGTGCAAATGGTCACGGACACATTCAACCGCCTGGGCATCATACTGAATGTCAGCAAGTCCGTACTCTCCCCGACCCAGTACTCTCCCCGACCCAGACAATAGAATTTATCGAGGCAGTCCTAGACGCAAACCAAGCACGGGCTTTCCTCCCAGAGGCCCGGCGTCTAGCTCTGACAGACATAATAACCAACCTCTGCATGTTCCCCACCTCCACAGCGAGGCAGTGTCTCAAGCTGCTGGGGCACGTGGCATCTTTACATAGTGCAACACGCCAGGCTATGACTCCGGCCCTTACAGGCATGGCTAGCTTCTGTGTACCAACCAGGTCGCGACAATCTAGATATGGTCCTCACGGTCCCAAGCCACACGCTCGACTCCCTGGGCTGGTGGCTGGACCCTCGGATGGTGGGTGCCGGGGTTCCTTTTCAGTCCCCCCAATCCACCCTGACTTTGGTTACGGACGCATCCATGCTGGGATGGGGGGCACATCTTGGGAACCTGACAATGCAAGGCCTGTGGCAGCAACATGAGCTAACCCTCCACATCAATATCAAGGAACTCAGGGCAATCCGCCTTGCATGCCAAGCGTTCCTTCCCCGCTTACAGGACCGCTGTGTAGAAGTTCTGACAGACAACACCATGGCCATGTTTTATCTGAACAAACAAGGCGGAGCTCGGTCATCGCCGCTTTGTCAAGAAGCCCTTCTCCTGTGGGAATTCTGTTTAGCCCATTCCATCTCTCTCCAAGCTTCGTATCTGCCGGGTGTTCAGAACGTTCTAGCGGACAGCTTGAGCAGACGCTTCCTCACGCACGAATGGTCAATTCGCCTGAACATCATTTACTCTGTTTTCCGCACCTAGGGGTTTCCCCGAGTCGACCTGTTCGCCTCGCGGACCAACAGTCCCGACCTCATTTCACAGAACCACGGTCATCTCCTCCACCCGAACCTTCAGTTGCTTCATCTCACGGCCTGGAGGATCCGTGGCTGAACCAGGCTGAACTTGCCTGTTTGGCCTCGGTACGACACAAACTCCTGGAGAGCCACAAACCTTCTACCAGACTTACCTACGAGGCTAAATGGAAGAGGTTCTCCATATGGTGCACCCAGCGACAGGTGCTCCCTCTGCAAGCCCCGATACCATGCATCCTAGACTACTTGATGCACTTGAAAGACGAACATCTAGCTTTCAGATCCCTTAAGGTTCACCTCGCGGCCATTTCGGCTTTCCATCGAAGAGCAGTTGGACATTCAGTGTTCGCACACCTGGTCGTGTGGCGTTTCCTGAAAGGTTTGGAGAAAATTCATCCTCCAACAAAACCCCCCGTGCCATCATGGGACCTCAACCTGGTTCTTTCCCGTCTGATGGGCCCCCCCTTTGAGCCGCTGGCTTCCTGTTCTCTCCTCTACCTCTCCTGGAAGGTTGCGTTCTTAGTGGCCATTACCTCGGCATGACGGGTCTCCAGAATACGAGCTCTCATGTGTGATCCACCCTATTCCATCTTCCACAAGGATAAGGTGCAGCTAAGACCTCACCCGTCTTTCCTACAGAAAGTCGTTTCCTGCTTCTACGTAAGCCAGGACATTTTCCTGCCAGTCTTCTTCCCTAAACTGCATGCCAACCCTCGTGAACAACATTTGCATTCGCTGGATGTTAGGAGGGCGCTCGCCTTCTATATAGACTGCACAAGGCCATTCCGCAAAGTGCCCCAGCTGTTCATCGCCATTGCGGAACGCATGAAGGGTGTTCCAGTCTCTTCCCAGTGAATGTCTTCATGGATTACCGCATGTATCCATGCCTGCTACAATCTGGCAAAAGTCCCTCTGCGATGACGCGGCCTTCGGCAGGGCTATCCTTCAATCTGCAATTCCTTAACTCCGACCCCGTTTCCAAGGTAAGGTTTGGGAGTCACCTAACTGGAATTGATATGAGCAAGCACTCGAAGAAGAAAAAACGGTTACTCACCTTTTTGTAACTGTTGTTCTTCGAGATGTGTTGCTCATATCTATTCCATTCCCCGCAACCTTCCCCTCTGTTGGAGTAGCCGGCAAGAAGGAACTGAAGGTGGGTCGGGCCGGCAGGGTCCATAGAGCACCATATTGGCACCACTCCAGGGAACTCCACAGCCAGCCCGACGGGTAGCTGCTAGGGAAAGTTTTCCGACTTCCATGCACACGGCGCGCGCACACACCTAACTGGAATAGATATGAGCAACACATCTCGAAGAACAACAGTTACAAAAAGGTGAGTAACCATTTTTTCCTCGTAGTTCTCTTCTTTCATAGTGGTATAACTATCCGGATTTGGATTCTGTATATCTTCCCATCACCAGTTGCTGAATGGGCAAACCATTCAGGGAATTCTTACTCACAGACCAGCTGATGCACAACAATTGAGATATGTTTGTTTTCCATTCTCCTTTTCTCTAAGTCTCTTATACCAGAAGAGATGGAAGGAGATAATCCTACCTATCAGCACCACTTTATGGCCATGCAACTAATAATTCTTTTACATTTTGAGCAACACAGATTGGTGATAGAAAGACAGCAATTGAAACAGGTTGAGAGACAGTTCTCTCTTTTGGATGAAAGACACAGGAATATGCAGGAACAACAGAGCTGATTGATTGATAGTGTGCAACTCATCCATAATGATCTGTCTGATACAGACAGTAAATTATTCTGTAGATTGATGTAGGTCGTTGAACAGCACATTGACAATCCCGTGTCCATAATTATGTTCAAACGGGGTCAGGATCAGTGACATAGGTATACCCAGGGCATGAGATGTACAGAGAAGTATTCCTCCAATGTTGCCATATTCCGAGAATTTTCCTTTTCAACTTTTTCCCCACGTGAACCCTGCTTCATTCAAGGAACCTTTACAAAGAAAACAGAAAAAATAGGAGGGGAGATTTCTGGAAGATAAGGTTGTAGTTTGCTCAGCTGATTATTATGTATCCATTTAAAATCTGTTTCCTAAAATTCTGCTTTTTTGGATTTAATTCAATAATAATAAGTCTCCATTGAAGGAATAGCTCTATTGTAGAGTTGTACTCCCATTCACAAGACTGGGATCAATTTTCTGGTCTCTGTCCCAGAGTCAGTCCCAAGAGTGGGAGTGCTGCTGGGAGATGAGGAGGGGATGGGAGGGAGAAATGTGAGTGCTTGTTAATTAATAGTATCCTCTCTGGCTAAATAAGGCACAGCATTGACAGTTTCCATACTGGGGTATTGAGGGTTGGTGATACTGCGGATTTGATCTCTCAAGATATTGGGGTCTCCTGCCTCTCCCCCTGCCCCAAGGCTTGAGAACCTGAGTTCCACGCCCAACTGAATGTCAAAGCAAAGTCTACGTAGCTACTTATAGCGTGCTAGTGCAAGCCCTGCTGGCATAAGTCTGTGGACCTGGGCTGGGAGGCTTGGTCCCAGATGCAAAGTAGAGATACCCATAAGGGCCAGACTATCCTGTTATAAAGACCCAGCTTCTAGGTGAGTCAGTAGAAAAGCCCTGCTTTTCCATCTAAAGATCTATGCAGCCTTTCAGATCAGTGGATATCTTCCACAACAAACTCAACCCGGCCAGATATTTCACTTTTAAATTGAGTCCCTTGTGTACAGTCCTGTAAGAGAGTTGTTGGCAATCCAGCCTGGACCCTTCAAAGTCAGCAAACAGCCATGAAATTCGCAGGATTTTAGACTTATGCTGCATGGAAAAAGACAGGTTATTTGTATAAAACCTTTGCCTCCTAATCAGTTTTACAAATTTCTGTACTGTGTTGTCTTAAATTGACCTACTGAATAGGCCATCCTGCCATAGAGGCAAGATTTGTGACCTTTGGCAGCAATGTTCTGCATAGTTTATTGAATTAAGATTCACCAAAATTAGATCTGTAAAATTTGAACATGCAATGATTTATATGTGCAAAACCCTGTTCTGGTGTACACAGCAGCTAATTGCGTGCACACATTTCTATTTATAGAAACACGTTTTATTAAACAGCGTTAGATGCTTGTGGGTTATGATCTTCATTGTAAAACTTGACTATTTGAGTTCCATTTAGTAGTTGTCACAGCAGCTAGCATGAAACTACTGTGAAAGGTTTGGAACCACTGCTGTTGGGGTCAGGCCCTGGCCCCTTCCATCCAACATGAGATCATCTCACTGGTCTCCACATCCAGGTGTGGAGGAGGCAAGGTGCGAGGGGATACCTTCTTAACAGACTCTTATGTCACAGCTCCTTGCTCTGATGCAAGAGAACTCTGTGTAATAAATAAATAAATAAAATAATTAAGTGTGTCCGGCCCCCAGTAGTTTTTAACTTCCACACGTAAATCCGTAGTATCTTATTTTTGTAACATTATTAGAGGTGAAATTAGCTTGGCTGGTAGGATTACCACCCATCCGAGTTTTTACCTCGACAGTCCGATTTTTGGCTTCTGTGCCATTTAGGGTTCCTAGGTGCCCATTTTTTGACCAGAAAGTCCGGTCGTGATGTACTGACCGGACACCAAACTGACTGTGGGACAAGAGGAAGCATCAGGTCATTAACCCATGCCGCCCCTGCTCAGCCACAGCCTCCTCCTACCTGCATGCAGGCTCTTTGTCAGGCTGAAGCAGGTCCTGTCCCAGACCTGGAGCAGAGTGAGCCCAGATGGGCAGGGGCGGGTAGGTGGAGATAAGCCAGCGAGCGACGGGGGAGGGGAGGAGGAGCGAACAGTGGAGGAGGGAACTTGAGGGCAAGAGGTGGAGCATGGGAGTGCCTTGTGGGCAGAGGCAGAAAAAGGGGCAGGGTCTGGGGAAGAGGCAGCAAAGGGGGTTGGGCTTTGAGGCAAGAGGTGGAGCAGGGGTGGGGCCTTGGGGTTTGGCTACCAGCAGTTAGAAAGGTGGCAACTCTATTGCCTAACTATTGTATAAAAATCCCATCCACTTCTGGTCTTATCAAAACAAAAGCAATATTTCATTGATCGTAAAAAGATAAGTAAAGTGGCAGTACATTTCCTAACTTTTTTACAACATATATAATACTTAAGAAATCAAATTACGTCATTGATATAACTTTTTAAAATTTAACTTATACCTTAAGTAGAATAATAGATCACGACTCCTTTCCTGACACTTTAATACTTTCTATGTATGCATTAATTGTAACTATCTAAGCTTTCATGTATAAATGATCTATGTCAATCTTTAATTCACTTCACTCCCTCGGTGTCACACAAGTCTTTTATTAAAGAGGGTTTTTAAAAAATATATAATATTTGTGTTAACTTGCAACGGAAATTATTCATGCCTGATCTATAGTGCTATCACTCTAATGGTGCATAGCCCCTGTGAGATCATATGTGAAAGCCTGCCACACTAGCTTGCATGCCATCTTAAATTCATTCCTTCTAATGAACCTTTGTCCATGGTAGGGGCAGCCTTAATCTTTTTTGCGGGGTGAGAGGAGCATAGGTCTGTGGAATGTTTTGCCACCAATTCCACATGACTAGACAAATGCCACAGAAAGTGTTTTTGTGAGCACTGTGATTAGTCCCTTACTCTTAATCTCTTGTTTAGTCCATCAAATCATGCTTACTCTTGGACTGGTGAGCTTCCTTTTCTTGAGTCTAGTGGTCCCTGCAGCTGCTCTTTAAAGGAGTTGGTTCTGCTCAAGCAGCTGACTTGTAGGCCCAGGTACTATTAGCAGTAGTGCCAAACCAAAGCATTCAAAAATCATGGGTCAGGCCCCCTAAAATCATGAGATTTTAAAAAGCAATAAATCTCATTCTTACTGTACTTCTGATTTTTGAGACTGTTTCACATTTTCAAACATCTCTCCTCAACCACGAGGGCTAGAAATTCACTTTTTTTTAAAAAAATGAAAGCTACGATTTTTCAAGTCATCACCTGGTTCCAGAAGCTGGGACTTTGAGAAAAATACCAAATATCATGACTATTAATAACGTTGCAAGAGTTGGCAACATTGCAGGAGCCTGGGTGAGATTGATTCCTATACCAGTAGACTTGGCCTAGGGCCTTCCCAAAAATCTATAGCTGTTGTACTTCTCAAGCCCAGCGTCATCTTCTTGACATAGAGGCTGAGTTCTAGAAAAAAATAATGTTTTGCCTTAAGTAAGTGCTCTCTGTATTTATTATATTGTGTAATAATTATTGTTCATGTATTTAATTTCTTTTAAAAATGGAAACATTATCATTTAAGGCCTGTTCCTGCAAACTGTTGAACACTACGTGCGGCATGGTGAATGCCCTTAGCTCCCCCTGAAGCACTCAACATGTCTCAGGAGGCACTGAGCTTTTCAGTATCAGGCCCTTTAGCATTACATTTGAAGGGGAACCTGATGGCGGTTCCTGAAACATTTACAGTGGCAGTTTTCATCTTTGTTTGACCATTTTGTTTGTGCTATGGAAAAGTAGCAAAATGGTTACTCAGACCTGGAGCACTGCAGATATTCAGCTGTTCACATGAGATCAGTTATTATACAGCATTAGAAATAAGGCCTTTTCCCCCTTCTTCCTTGCCTGTTTGATTTTCACATGCAGCTTTTTCTCTATTTCCATTACAGAAACGGGCAAAGTAATACATTTTTGTTTTTCATTTGGAACCCTCAAGTGCCCAGATTCTGATGAAAAATGTCCTAGGAAATATTGCATAAGAGATTGAGATTTTTATATTCAGTATACTATAATGTCACTTTGCCATGTAAATAACAAACTGTGCTCCCCCCGACTTTGATTATTGTGTAGCTCTCACACATTAGTATCTTAGTTTTTATTTTTCTTCTAGAAAATTAAGAGAAACGATGGAGGTTTCTGATTTAAAATAAGAATAATATTAATTTAAAATGTGTTAGACATACTTACAGCAATGTCGAAGTGATTCTGCTTTCTGCCCAAAAACAACAGCAGTAAATTTGGAATGCCTTGTACTGTTGTAACACAGAATTTTATGTCAGTACAATTATTTTCCTTATGTACAGTAATTTTGATGATATTTGCATAGTAATAATCATGATAGTGTTATAGATTATTCAGGTTTCTAAAGATTGTGGTGTCCATACTTATTAATCCCATATGGAAAAAAAAAGAGTCCCTGGTATTTTTAATGTCTTCTTATAAAAATAATGAAGTCACTATCATTTTAAAAAGACAGAATTATATTCTTACACCCTGAAGGCTTCACAAAAACGAGATTCTCTGTAATAATGTGAAAGTGCCCAAAGTAGATCAGACATGGAGAAGATACATTAACATATTTGTAAAGGAAAAGTACTCTTTCTTGGCTTTTGTGGCTCATATATGCCATAATGCTACAGTGTTTTACAGTCCTTGCATTGTCCATTAGTGCAAACATGTCCAGATGAATTCAGCGTTTAATGTTAAAAATCTTATAACATGCCAGTTTGATTTGTAGCCCTTCATATCATAGAATGCTAATTAAAATCATATTTTTGCATATGTCATGCCTTTCATGTACATATGCAAATAGATTCTATTGCCTTTCAGCTATTAGTAATTAACTTTATGAAGGACAGCTGTAATACATAATTAACAAAAATGTTTGCAAGCCCTTTTTCACACTGAAAGTTACAGCAGTAAAATTTTTGCTTATCAAGAGAACCATTTTAGTTTGAAGCTTCAGTCTGATATCTAAATTGTTTGAAGCAGTCACATGATATCCTTAAATTGATGTTAATGGTGTTATCACCGGAAGAACGTTACTCAGTAGGCTCCGATCTTTTTCATTACATATGTCACCAGAATTAAATTACTGGAATTGAACTGCTTTATGTTTGGTATAAGGCATAATTTCGGATAATACATTTGTTGTTGTTGATGATGTCTTGGTGCCACTTGGGCAAAATTCCTGTGCACAATATAATCACAAACATTATCTCACTATAGCCACAAAAAGAAATTCTAGCACTACAAATGCTATTATTTTTTCCCTATGTATCTCCTTAAATAATTAATATGTTGAGGGTTGACCAAACACAAGTAATGATTAAAGGCCTGATCCTGCTGTCCTTATTAATGCAGCATTCTTACTGAAGTCAGTGGGACTGCTCACATAAAGAAGGGTTGCAGGTTTTAAGATTAAATAAATAGAAGGTTAGAGAATGTTATATAGGTAAAAAATAAATTTGTTTTTCAGTATATTACATAAACTGTTTTTAAACTGCAAAGGGAATCAGGAACAAAATTATTGCGTATGTTGACAAGTGATTTGTTTTTATGATTGTTTTATTGTATATCTGTGTAAGAAAACCCCAGATTTCATGTAGATCTGTAAATGTATGTTATTACGATATAGACTTTCAAATTTAAAAGTAGGTTATGATATCTTGATCTAACAGAACTGATTAGATTTCATCTTCAATAAAATATGCTTAAGCATGTGTTTAAAAAAAATAACCCCACCCATTTTTACAAATGTTTTGGTAAAAGCGAATTGAAATTAATCTTTTTTTTAATTTTTTTTTTTAGGGTGGCCTTTGTGATGAAGAAACACTTAAATACTCACTTACTGGGCAAACATGGAGTTGGTACACCAAAAGAAAGGTAAAGTACAATATTTTGCTAGTTTACACGAATGTGTTTATGTGTACTGCAAAAATCTTTTAAGATGTATTAACTACTCTGATTTGGATTCTATTAATATACCATATATATACACTTATTTTATATAATATATAGGCATGATCCTGCATTCCTAGCCCACCCAAAATTTCCACTGGAGTTGTGTGCATAAGGAATATAGGCTTGAGGCTGGCTGGTCCTTATTCAGTGAAGGGCTTAAGCAGTGCTTAATTTTCAACGTGTGCTTAAATCTCACTGACTTCAGTGGGAATAAAGACACACTTAAATGGTTTGCTGACTGGTAACTCCATGGGTCTTATCGAATGCTCACTGACTTAATGGAAAGTCAAGCCCATTGACTTAATGGAAAGATTCCCATAGAGCTAGATCTAATTTTGTTTTTATTAAAGTATGGCTCAGACAGTCATATTGGGCAAAACTTCAGTAGTTGTGTCTTGCCTTCCCAAAGACAAAACCAAAATGACACACAACCCATTTGTTTTTGGATTTGGTGTTTATAAGTTTATAAAATATTTTACATTTTCAAACCAAAAAATAGGTCCCCTTAGGTTTTGTTGATTCACTGGAGTCACAACCATAGAGATGAGTGTGGGATCTGGAGACACAAATCCCCCAACCTTCACAAAATTTTGAGGGTGGGGCAGAGGAATTTGGTGTTAGGTTTTGGTCCATCTCTAATTTCTATACCTTTGTTCATTTACTCAAGTTTTGTTTATCAAAATGTATTTTTCCTCTTTTAAAATGTACCTAGAATGCTTCATGTTTTAAAAATATCCTATCACTGAAACAGTACTATGTTTACTAGGTCATCAAATATCTGATTTTGCTCCTCATTTACAGCATAACTAATCCCACTACATAGAGTTAATGACTTTTTAGGCAAATTTAAATTTAACAGTTTCTCAGCTGCCAAAACAAAACGAAACATTTACTGAAATCATCCAGTTAAATAACTTTTAGTATTCACCAGTGTGGATGTTCCATACGTACAGTATTCATCATAGTAAAAGTGCAGTGAGATCAGAATCCTGGAATTATAGGTAAAATGTTTTATCATGGTAAGAAATGGAAAAGTTGTGGCTTTGCCATAGTAAAATATATATATAATTAATATTTTATGGGCTTTTTATTTAAAAAAGAAAAGAATCATGGCAAACAATATTTTAAATCATTTTTTTAGGATGAATTATGAGTAATGTCAAATATTTATTTTACAAAAATTGTTTTCAGGTATCTAATACCATTTAACTAATATTTAAAAACTTTTAATAAAGAACATACTCCATTATACTGGACATTATAGATATAAGTTTTGGAAAAATCAGAGGAAAATGTTACTCCATGATGAGGTGCTTAGGGTGACTAACACCAGGATATTTTATGTTTTAAGGATGCCCTAAATATCATGTTATTTTGTTATAGAAATGGAATGTGACATAATTTAATTATAGAACTATCAAAGTCCTAATTACTGTCCTGGCAGCTGCCATTTTGATTTACTTTTACTGAGGACAGTCCCCCATATCTGTATTTTTAAACTCTAAAATCTTCTTATTCTTATTAGAATATTAGTTATTTTTGTAAGTGTCGCAGGATTGTGAGCCATGCTACTTCTTCAAGCATTATCTATGCACCCTGTTCACGATCAAAGAAGTGTTTTAAACCAAAAAGCATTCAAAACTTCAGATACAGCTAGAGGAGTTCCTCTTCAGAAAAGGGAAAGTAAATGGTAGCTTCAGTATGGTAGTAAAAATTCCATGGTACAATCAAAAAGCTCCCATTTATGACACTAGAAATGGAAGTAGATCAGGCCCCTTTCCCCATTAATTTACCATACGTTACTTTTCAAATGACCTTAATATAGAGTGTTAAACTAACAGATCATCCTCTGGGATGCACATATGTTGTATATATGGGTAGTGTGTATTTTTAACGCTTTATCTCTTTTGGTGTTTAAGCCTTTTTGCAAAGTATTCTCTACGATTTCTTCAAGCAGAATTTTAGTAACATCACTATTACATCAAGATTATTCAGATTTCCATTTTTTTCCGGACTATAGCATAAGGCATGGAAGAAAAATAATTACATTTACATCAAATCAGATATAACTGGTATAATTTGTTAAATGAAAACTGTTAGTTTATATTTGGTGTCTTTTTTGGTGGCACAGTGGAATTCTGAAAAATATTTTGCTCTTGTGGTTTATGTTGTCACCAGGAGCATTCTATTCAAATATATCCTTCTACAAAGGAGTACTTACTGCCTAATCATCAGAAATACTGCATTGAAATAACGTATATTACCCTTCTGAATATGTGTACAATAATATATGCACACAACAGATCTCCAAATACACTATCTGACCCTGAGAGGCACATTTTTAGTGTTCACCATCTCTAATTAATTTTTTTAACAATGGATGCTTTAATCTAAAACAGGGTTATTTTTTTTCTGGAGCCCTCCCACATGCTCCTCCCCCCCCCATCTTTTCCAACATTCCTCAAAGGCTTTTTGAACCATCAGCCAGTGTAGGGTTGCAAGAGAGTGACATGATGTGTTCCCACCTGTCACAGGCTTTAGCGAGCTGCTTTCACAGCACTCCAAGCCCTTGGTGCCCTGGGAGCAAAGAACCAAGCTCAGGACACTAATCCCAGTGTCCCATCTGGTAGCATACTGTGTTGCAGCTATATTTTCCCCCTCCTTCCCCCACTCGCCCCGCCAGCATAAACTAGTGATTTTTGAGTGACTTATTCTCTCCTCTTTTAAAATCCCTTATTTTGTCTTTGAATATTTCTTCTTCATAATACTTTTTTATCTGGCATGTCCTCTTAATGCAGTCCCTTACTGGTGGTGGCTAAGATTTAAGCAGTGTAATCTTGAACAATAAATGCCCAAACACCACTTTTTCTCTTTCCACATTTCCCCTCACTTTATGAAGGAGTGTGATGTCTTTTAATGGTTTAGGAACCAAAGAAACTCTTCATCAGCATGTTGAACCATCACTTTGGGCATAACTGTTCTCTAAATTAAGTTACGTAGTTTTCTTACCTATTTGAAACATTAATGCCTTTACTATAATTTTGCAAGCTTGCTATATTTTATTTCTCTAGGACAATATAATCAGCTTATTCTTTGTGTTTTGAATTAGATTTTGCCCTCTGATACATTGCCTATTATAGCAAATACTAATAGAAGTTAGCTAAATAGGCTGTGACAATTAAATTAATAATGCATTTTGTTTGCAAGTGTTTAGTCTTCATGGTTTGACTGATATATGCAAAGATGGTAATTTATTAAAAGTAAATTCATGTAATTGTACTACAGAGTTTGATGGACCAAAAAAAGTTGTCAGCATGACTATCATCAAAAACAGAAAATTGAAATAAGTTCAAAAGGGTACATTGAAAAAAATGCTAAAATACTGTAAACACTGAGAAGTTGATTGTTTTTTTTAACAAACTTCTTAACAAAGTATTTTTGATGACAAGCACTGTGACAGTTCTGAGAAAAGGAATACCTTTTGCAATCCATGCAGTGATGCTGGACTTCGGCAGCTTATTCTCTGCTACTTTACGCCCTCCATAAGTATTAGCCTTCAATATGATACACAAACAAAATGAAGGTGTTTTGGAGGCAGTGCTCAGCATGTGCTCATGCAAATCAGGAAAGCAAGCATAATGCATAATGGGTAAGATTGTTCTTAAAACATTTTTATGTGGATCTTATTTGAAAGGGAAAACATGTTTAAAAAGAGAAATTATCGCAGAATTTAATGCAGTTAAAATCAAATAAGCTTATAGTAAAGAGAATTATAGTGAAATGCTTACGTACTTCAACAAAAAAGTACTGCCTAGACCATTATGGTCCATTATCAGAGAATAGCTAAATCAAAAGGAGAACAATTTTGTACAAAAATTCCTCTACATTTTTTTTTCATTTTATTGGAACTGTGATACTGATTTATTGTCAACTTGAATGTGTCTCAAAACTGGTATGTTATCTACCAAGTTCAAGGCCAGTACATATTTGGTAGTTCAGTGTCAGTAATCTTCATGGGTCCTATAACTATATCTTATTGGTGGGATAAATCTTTAGTTACACCTTTTATTGTATGTAGTAGACAATGTGGTCTGGTGGTGAGGGAAAAGACCAGCAATGATGGTGCTGAGTTCTAATTTGTGTTAAGCCAATGACACGCCAGCAGTGACATTATCGTGCTGCAAAACTGGGCCAAAGAAGGATTTCACTGAATCTGAGCTCACCTGTGTGTGTGTGTGTGTGTGTGTGTGTGTGTGTGTGTATCTTAACTGACTTTTTAATTATGAAGCATGGCTCAGGTTTAGAAATGCTTAATCTGAAGAGGTACCTTTAACTGTCCTCCAGACATTTTTACAGAATGAGGGTAATTTTGTAGAACCTGGTAACTGTGATTTCATTGTTCACTAGAACTCTGTCTATTTAATCTATCCAGTACATTTTCATAGTAGCATACTAGTGAAAGAACCTAATTAGTTGTGGTTATATAATTATCTAATCTACAAGGTGAAGTTTACATTTTTTTTTTAGAAGTATCTTGATATACATGAGTAATCCCATTGAGCTCAATCGGATTGTTAACAGGCATAAAGTTCCTCATGTGCAAGTGTTTTGCAGAATCTGGGCCTGTGTTTTCAAGAATCTTTTGTAAGATTGTAAATATATATATTTTATAGGGCTGTTCTTAGATTCTAAATATTTTGACATGTTTTAAAGTACTAGTCTGAATGCTGAAATGGGAGTGTTTGTGATAGGGATGAGTACAGTAGTTACCATTAAAAATCAACATTTATCCAAAGTTACTGCACAGAGATCTCTGGGAAAACTCTGTTATTTCATCTTTGAAATGTTGGGAAATGCTGGGATATCACTCTGAGATAACGGGGTAAATTTTGACTTGAAATTTGTACACAATTGGTTGACATGTTGCCCTTTGCTGGCAGTATGCCCATAGTCTCTGAGGTAGAGATGCCATTACATTTGAGCTATTACAATCACTATCATCACTGGTGGACTTAGATATAGAGATCTCAATAGGGTGTTAATAAAAGACAAAGAAAGCTGCCAGTCTCTACAAGAAATGTGTCCCTCAGGAAATTAAAAATTGTATGCCATGGCATACTTGAGATGGCTAGCTGCGTCTATGGGTTTCAAATCATCTTCAGTTGATCTGAAAGACCGTATCATGATTTTGACTTGAGAGCCTTTTAATAAACATCCTATAAATAAATATACATCGCTATCTACTTGCAGTCTAAGTATCTCTGAGTGTTATTAAATAATGATGAAATATGTACTTTGAAACGCTTTTATAAAAACCATAGCTTATCCTAGGCTAAAAACAGGAGTATCTCAGTTCTACTCTTCAGCACACTGTATGAGTCTGTGCATTTTGGAAAATGAGCTACTATTACACATTTGCAGTAGGCGACATCCTAAAATATGCAAGAATATATGCTATTTCTTAGAGAGCATGATTAACCCTAAGAGATAAACTTCCACAATGATGAATGGAGTATTGGTAAAACAAAATAAAAACACAAAAGGAGTCATCCAACTAAAATCCCATATATGGTTAGAAAAATTACGCCTCACTATTTTATAATTAAATGTCAATGACTTGACGTGAGTATTTCTATTTTGGATCTAAAAGCAGAGATGAGTGAAGTGCTTCATGCAAAACCTTTTCTAATTAACTTAAAGAAACTGAAACCTCCACCCATTCCCTTCTTCTTTGAATGAAGACTCAGATCTGACATTAAGTTTCTGATGCTGCTACATAGCACTCTGTGGCTTTTTGGTTGCATGGTAATTTAAGATTTGACTATTTGTCCATTCTGACCAACATGCTTCCTCCTTAGTGGCAGACCTGATGCCTTGAAAGATGTTAAAACTCATATTTGCATATCGTTGAATATACAATGCTGTACACGGAGGGAAAATCCATTCCTTATTGGTGCAGCTGATCACATTATGACACCATTAAGCATAAGATTTTGATTTTTCTTATTGTAGCTTGTATGACAACCATTATTAACAGTTGTCAGAGAATTATGCTGTCATTTTTAGAAAACCAGCAAAAGTATCCTCCTTTACTATTGTTCTGAAAAAGCAAATTCCACAGATTTACTCTATCCTGTGGAAAGATTCCTCCACCATAGGTATTGTTCATATCAATAACCAGGAAGCACTTTGGTAGCACCAGTTTCCAACAGGGAAGTTGCTGGATCCTGCCATCAAGCCTGCTACCACCTTCTGCTGCTCCTTGGCCAGACCTTATAGTAGAACTGGGTGAAATTTACCAAATTTCAAATTTTAATTAAAAAAAAAAGGCATTTTTGGTGACAATTTTGGGTTTTTTTCAACTAGCTCTACTTTTAATAGTTTTCCTGGGGAGGAATGAAGACTCTCCCTAACTGAAGATGTCCTACTGTTGGTGTGAGGAAGATGGAAGATGGAAGAGCTGTCCTCTCCAGAAAGACAGTCTCTTCTAGTCTCTTCTAGTTTCTCCATGAAGGTTCCTGCTTACTAGGAAGAATAAATCTATATTCATCATGCAAGCTCAATGATTCCCTAATGAGCCTCTTAATTGATTTTAAGTATCATAACTAGGTGTAAATGATGTTATGGACCAGGTTGTAGGCCTAATAGAGCAAGAGTCATGTCTAGTGGTTGGAGCAGGCATCCAGTTGTGGAATGAAGCTGAGGGTCAGCACTAGAGTCAACTGCCTGTTACCAGAGCCAGGGGGCAAGCCAGAGTGAGAGTCAGAAATAGAAGCTGAGGATTGGAGCTGAGGTCAGTTATTAAATGCCAGAACCGAGGGTAAAGCCAGAGTCAGAAGTCAGAGGCCAGGGTCAGAGCCAGGACTAGTATCTGATGGTGGAAACAAAATAAGGGCAGGAACTGGAGGAGGGGTAAGGATCAAGCATGGAGGAGGAACATGGTGAAAGCAGGAGCAAAGGCAGGGGTGAGGCAGGAGCCAGAAACAGAGCAGGAACCAGAAAGAAGGTTGTTGCAGGATCCAATGTACCCGCAACAGGAACTCACCTTGTTGCTTGAACAACTTCTTGTGCCTCCCTTATGGCTTAAATAGTGTGGTTGGACCATTCGGTGGAACCTGGGTGATCCTCCAATCAGGGCTCCCATGGGTGGTGCCTTGGCTGAGGCTGTAGTCCCACTAGCTTCTCAGCTCACCAGGTTTCAGCCAGCATTGGGCGGAGGCCAGGAATGCAGCAACTGTCTGGGAGCTCCCAGGCCGGGGTTCAAGACCTGGTCCCTCACAGATGGGTAG
>CM065776.1:165144687-165194687 GCA_033296515.1 Macrochelys suwanniensis | reverse complement strand
CTGCTGTTGAATATCATCCAGATTTTATACTTTCCAACTTTTTTCCCCAACAGGGTGTTTTGTGCCTAATTTCTAGTGCCCGAAGCCTTAATATTTAAAAACAAACACAACTAACTAGAGATATCTAACTGTGGATATCTAAGTATGCCTCCAAAATACCTGGGTATGGAAGGAATACGATAAACATAGAAAGATAAGCTCAGTTTAACCATCGGTACCCAAACAGATTTTATTTTTTTGTAACCAAATCTATAGAAATACACATCAGTAGGGTGGGCTGGCAAGAGAGAATGCATCTAGAAAGCTAAATGACCACTTAATATAAAGCTTTTACTGGTGAAAAAACGTGCAACTTTAATAAGGTGACTGCACCTTGCTATCTTTTTTGTGCTACCTTTTATGGCCTTATAGGTCCTTCCATATAAAAGTGAAACTTAGCTTCACTATCTCCAAAGCTACAATGTAAAAAACAAATAAAAACTTAAATTCAGAACAGACGCATAACTGTACTGTAAGAAAAGCATAATGGATCTGTCTCATACTACCTGTTATCACATTTGAACTGCTTGTGTTTGCACACCTGTGGCTCATTCACAGTGCACTTAATAAACTGCATACTTCTTATTTTTTTAAACATTTATATAGTGTCATAGATACTTTATAAACAAATAAAATGACACCTCTCCTCTCAGAGCTTACAGTCTAAGAACCAGATTCTGATATCGTTACTTAATATTGTATAGCACCTTCCACCACAAATAGTGCAACTGAAGTATCAGAAGATGATCCTAAATCAGTGAGAGAAAAAAAGCCCTCTTTGTGCCTTATATAATATTGTACGAATTCATAAGGAGCAGTTCTTCCCATGTATAAACTATGCTTTGTATCTGAAGAGAATATATTTAATTCAGTGGCCATTTCAGAGCCTAAGATGCTGAAAAATGCTATCATTTGTGATTACAGCAATATGGAAGCCCACTGTGAGACACTGTAAACCAGTTTGTTTTCTGTTACTAATCAAAAAGGGAAAATAGTTATTCTGATTGTTAAATCAGTTTTACTCAGTTATGGCTCTGCTTCACTCCATCACACATGGGTAAACTCATATAAGTGAATCTAATCTTTTACACCTAGAAGCAGGGTATATACCATGTTCCTTGAATTTTAAACACATTGCAAATACACATATGTTAATACTCAAAACCATGATGCTGAAACAGTTTAATAGTCCACTGAGATCTGTCTATGTTGACTTGTCTGGGATTCTTGTCTTCGGCTCTTCCTCAGATCTTCATTAGTAGTACTACCTGAATAAAATAGTCAAGAAAGAAAAATCCAAATATTTAGGACAAAACTTAGTGAACTACTTACCTATAATATTTCCAAATATATAAATAGTGTATACCTAGTAATGGACTATTTTTCTTTTTCTGTATACATATACTGCAAGTGCACATGCACACAGTTGTGTAATTGTCTAAATAAACTAAATATATCTAAATATCTAAATAAACTGAAAAGGATTAAAATGTTTGTTATCTTGAATCTCTGAAATGTCTGATAGTTTGTATTTCATATAGACTCCAGTCTCTGAGAAGTTAGCTTTTGCAAAACAAGCTCTCTGATTATCTGATATCCTCCGGAAGGTTAGGAGAGTTGTTTCCTATATTACTTAGGAAAAAATTTCTTTTTACAATTGAAAATGTCAGCATCAATTTAAAGTAACACTAAGCATGTGCTTGCTTTCTGAATATTATCCTCCTCCACCTCCCCTCCAAGCACCCTGCTGAGGATCTGAGTGTGACAGTTTGATTAGATCATCAATCCTTACTGTTAACAGCACTTTTCCTGAACACCTGGGTTGCTAGGTCACATCTGAGTTTAGCTACCGTTGTTTTAGTGACCTAACGTGCATTAACCATAGCAATTTACATTTGGTCTTCAAATTAAAAGTTACCTTACAACAGCAGTTTGCTTAAAAATGACATTTGTTCTCATGTTAAACCTATGCTATATGATGTGATATGAACTATAAATGATTAAACAGATTTTTTATTTTAGGCTATAGTCACCTGCCTTGATAATGCTCTCACATAAGTCTGTTTTACCTAAGCCTGGAAAAATATATCTTAATAATTGACATATCCTCCACTTTACTTAATTCTCCAAGTATATAGAAAAATTCTACCTTAATTTTTATTTCTCATTTTTGATTAAATTTTATTAGAGCTAAACTAAGGTAAATAACCAACTTTGTCATATAGTTCTAAAATCTTTGCACTCAATGCCTTCTAAAATCTCCTCTTCAATTGTTAATATAGTCTGATTTATATTTTCCTATTTATAGGCATACAGATGGAGATAAATACCTACGTACAATTTCAGTGCAAATTGTTCAGCAGTGAACTGCAACATAAAACATACTATTAAATCTAAACTTATCAGATTTTCTGATGCTACAATAATCCTTTGTTTTCTTCTCAACTTTTTTTTTTATAATGTAGGGGGTAGAAAATACATGAACTTACCAGAAAGAAATTCATGAAGCAATTAACTTAAAACTAGTGTTGATATTTTTTTGTTTTTGTAGTACTGAGCACTTTGAAATAAGTTCGCCTGTTCCATTCAGTTTTTAACACTGTGAAGTAATTTACAATGAGATGTTGTAAGGTGAAGTTAGCAACATTAATGAAAATATGCTTCACTTAATAATAGGACAGAGGAGTTTAATGGTAAATAAATACATATTTAGACTGTGTGAAGCTTGCTTCCCATTTACTCTGTATGTAGTTAACTGCACATCTGTGGAATCAGATACTATATGATTCTTATTAAAGATTTGGCCAAACAAGGAAGATTGGATCTTATCAGAACTTTACCAGATATAGGATTTTCAGATCAGGCTCATCTGTAATTCTTATAATGGCTTTTTTGTGTTGCTATAACAAAAACAGGTTGTCTTTTTAAAATGAAATCATGCAGTTTGGGCCTGATCCAATGTTCACTGAAATCCTTCAGCAAGCTTTGGATCAGGGCCTTTGTCAATAATACTGATTTGGCGCCTTATATTTATTTTAAATAGAAATTTAAAGACAACGTGTTTTAAAAAAACATGATTATCTTGCATGTATGTTATTATTTTTCGGAATGTATTTTACTATGCACTCTGAAACATAGATCCCAAATACACAACTGCCTGCTCCTGTTAATCCAGATTCAGAGCATACACCATAGTGGTTTCTGAAAGTGCATGATAAGAATAGTACATAAAACATGACAAAACATGCAGCAAAAGATTCTGTAATAAAGACTGTATGTTATTGTTAATGCTAATTCATAGCATATGCTAAAAAGCATAAAGGAATGGTAGAGTGCATACTGTGAATACAGAAAACTGCTCAGTTTCCCACCAAAGTGACATAATACTGGATCAATGGTACATTTATAGAAAAAGATACCATGAAGTAAATTACAGAAGAGGGCAACTCATTCCAACAACATCACTTAATCATTGAAATTGTGCAAATAGAAAACATTGGAACTTGATAAAAACATACTTGATAAAATCATTAAAGTTATTCAAAAGGAAGGAAAATACTTTGTGGGATCTGAATAACTAATATTTCTTTCAGATATATATTATGGCGGGCAGTTGCAAAACAGTATTGATTGTAACAGTTTGGTTCCATGCAATCATAGCTTCTGATAGTTTGAAAACTCTTGGACTAAAATTTTCTGTGCTTAATCTTTGCTCAAAATCTTTTTTTTTCCAATTTGAGGCAAATCTCTTGAGCCATTTTTTTTAGTTTGAAGAGAAAGAATAAGAGACACATCTTCACATTGTAAAAAATTGTACACTTATTTTTTTTATCAGATTTTGGGGCAAAAAACCTGATGTTTGAAACTTGGCATAATCATCATTGATTACTGGTCCTGTGTCTGCTTCGAAAAGTACTGTTTTTGATTTACCAAAGTTACAGATGTTTGTAAAATTGTGTATTGAAAATGCAAAGTAGAATAATATTGTTGGGTCTGCAGGTGCACATTTGCACATAGATATGCTGAGTGGAATGAATAGGAGTTCTGCTATTGACTTCAAAGACACAGGATTTCATCCACTTTATGTAGCTAGTTAAGTACACAGCCAGGTTAAGTTATGCACCCATTTATTGGTTGAAAGAACTTACAAGCTCTGCTGGAAAAGCAGCAAAGAAATAGAGACTAAAAAATTGTGTTCCATGATGCTTTTCCTGGTTAATGGAAGCAATTCCGTCTGAGATACTTAGCTAAATAAATAAATAAAACAAAGAAAAAGGCAGAGGCTCTGAATAGGAAGTAATAATTAAAGGTGTCAGAATTTGAATGTTGCCAGGGGAAAAATCAGAGCTAAGATTAAAGGTACTCACAGTGATTGGAAGAGAGGGGAGAAAAGAACGCAGAGCCGGATATGGGGTGTCCATTGAGGATGGGTCTAAACAGAGGGAACTGCTGCCAGAGAGAAAGCAGTTTGTTTGGAGGAGCAGACCCTGACCTGAGGGAATTAGAAATGTCCGCTTAGCCAGAGAAGTGGTTCTTGAGGGTGAAGTTGCCCAGAGCCTTTGAAGGCTACACTGTAGAGAATGACTGAAGTTCTCCATAGTAAAAGGGAAGTTAGAAACTACATGGAGGACAGTGGTGTCTCTGAAACCCAAACTAAAATAAGGTCAAGAATATTGTTTGAGAGTCAGTGAGAAAGTGGAGTGAAAATTATGTTTTCGAGCACTTTGCTTTAAAAGGAAAGGCTATAGATGGGGCAGTAAATTAGAGAGTCATGGAAGGGAATTTTATTTTAAAAAAACTGTGGCACATTTTAAAGACCTGTAGAAAGAATCAATGATAAAAAATTATTGACTATGGAGATACAATGTAGGGATGAACTGTGTAGGGGAAAGACCAAATAATAAGGATAAAGGAGGGGAAATGAAGAGAGGACATAGATGTCTTAAGGGACTATCGGATGCTCAGAAGGACCAAGGGAGGGAGTGTAGGGGTGATTTATTAGGGTGAAAATGGTGGCTCAGCCATACAGAAAAGTAATTCCATTTTGTGAAGGTATTTGAAATTTGGGTTTGTTCCAATTCAGAATGAAAACTAAAAAACATTGAAATGCTCTGTGAATACAGATTGAGGCCTGGGTCTGTGCCAGTCTCCATGGTGGGCTCCTGTGAAGCTGTTGATGTGTCTGATTTTGAGGCAGCCTGCTTGATGGGATTCTGTGGACCCTGGAAGCCCAGGCTGCTTGGAAGGTGCAAACCAGGGCTTCCAAACTCCGAGGTCCCCATCAGCCCACCATACAGGCTGCCAAGAAGTTGTGTGGGTGAGCAGGCAGGAAACCAGGCAGGTTTTCGTCAGAACTGTGACTGGATTCTGTTGGAACTTAGTCAAAATCAAACTGTCTCAGCAAAACATTTTGATTCCAATGAATTCCTAGATTCCAAAGAAAAAAATATTTAGTTGTGATTTTTTAAATTACTTCTACTCAGCCAAGAGAGGCTGTGAGGGAGCTGTTCATGGCTTTGTGATTCTCAGCCCTGGAGGAGTTGAGAATTCTCTGAAGGCTGATCTATATTCCTCCAAATGATAGAGATCTTCAAGGGGCTGTCAGCTGGCTGGGGTTTCACAGAGCGCAGTGTATACTGACAATGTGCCCCTATGCTGAATGGGGCACAAGTAGAAGCCATTCATGCTGGTTCTACCCCTCCTCTGGGGAGATATAGGCCTCTTTTCTGTTCTATTTGCACTTGTGCAAAGGATCAAAACAGGCAAGAGAATCGGGCCTGATATTGTCATGTAGTAGGGTAAACATTGATTAAAATATGTGGCAAATTCTTTTAACTTGGCCAGAGATAGGGTGACCAGATAGCAAGTGTGAAAAATCAGGATGCGTGAGGCAGGTGATGGGGGAAGGGTAATATGCGCCTATATAAGACAAAGTCCCAAGTATCAGGACTGCCCCTATAAAATCGGAACATCTGATCACCCTAGCCAGAGAGAACCTTTGGCCATATCTTCACTGCTAAAAAAAGATGGGTGTTTTACAGTGACATAATTAACACACAGCCATCTTGCTGTAGAATCCTAGTGGAGACGGCACTGGTAGTTTTTATCACTGTTTAGCTAACAGTCAAGCTCAAGGCAAATTCAGCACTATCCCTCTCACCCAGGGTTGACCTCGCCTAGCTGCAGCGAGGGTAAAAACTACAGTGCCTGTCCCCATTAGGATTTCACAGTGAAATAGCTAACATGCGTTACTTATCCTGCCGTAACACTTTTTTGGCAGTGAAAACATAGCCTAGGCTGGGAAGGAGAACTGATATTGGCAGCAGAGATTTCATGGCTAAGAAGAGTGAGTAAGATTTGCTAATGCCTTTGAAAAGGATGGGGGAGTAAAAACAAAAGCACTAGAACACATGTGACATGACAGTAAAAAATCTTCACCAGATCCTCAAGATTCCCCAGGGTGGCAGCACTTTCTACTAGTTGAGGCAGGAAACTGAGAGTCTAGATTCTGCCTGGGTTGTGTTCTGAGCTCTGGGACTATTTATCTGCATGAGTTTGGGCCGTTATGTAACCTCTCTACTCTTGAATTTATCCATCTATAAAATGGGTATAATAAAATTTACCTCACCGAAGCTGATTAAGGTTTATAAAACACTTTGAAAGCTGTAACTGCAAAGTATCGTTGTTTTGTTATTAGAAATGAAATCAAGGCCTCCAACCAAGAGATGGGGGGGAATAGACAGAGCAAGTGTCTCAAACTCATCAAGAGGATATTTCTGCTATGTGTGTAGTGTCTCAGACAGTAGCTTGGCTTGTGCTTGCTGCACTTGCTGAGGAGCAGAAATCAAAGGCAACCTGAGAGTAGCCAGGGGGTGAGCAAGCACCTCCTCCTCAACAGGATTCTCTGTGAGGTAAATCTCAGGAAGTTTTCTGGTCCCTCATGATTTGCAAGTACTGGAGGAACCAACAAGGGGAAAAGCTCTTCTTGACCTGCTGCTCACAAACAGGGAAGAAATACTAGAGGAAGCAATAGTGGATGGGAACCTGGGAGGCAGTGACCATGAGATGGTCGAGTTCAGGATCCTGACACAAGGAAGAAAGGGGAGCAGTAGAACAGAGACCCTGGACTTCAGAAAAGCAGACTTCGACTCCCTCAGGGAACTGATGGGCAAGGTCCCCTGGGAGAATAACATGACGGGGAAAGGAGTCGAGGAAAGCTGGCTGTATTTTAAAGAATCTTTATTGAGGTTGCCGGACAAACCATCCCGATGTGTAGAAAGAAAAGTAAATATGGCAGGCGACCAGCTTGGCTTAACAGTGAAATCCTTGCTCGTTTTAAACACAAAAAAGCAGCTTACAAGAAGTGGAAGATTGGACAAATGACCAGGGAGGAGTATAAAAGTATTGCTCGGGCATGCAGGAGTGAAATTAGGAAGGCCAAATCACACTTGGAGTTGCAGCTAGCCGGAGATGTTAGGAATAACAAGAAGGGTTTCTTCAGGTATGTTAGCAACAAGAAGAAAGTCAAGGAAAGTGTGGGCCCCTTGCTGAATGAGGGAGGGAAAATAAGTGACAGAGGATGTGGAGAAAGCTAGTGTACTCAATGCTTTTTTTGCCTCTGTCTTCACAGACAAGGTCAGCTCCCAGACAGCTGCACTCCGCAGCACGGTATGGGGAGGAGGTGACCAGCCCTCTGTGGAGAAAGAAGTAGTTCGGGACTATTTAGAAAAGCTGGACCAGCACAAGTCCATGGGGTCGGATGCACTGTATCCAAGGTTGCTAAAGGAGTTGGCCGATGTGATTGCAGAGCCATTGGCCATTATCTTTGAAAAATCATGGCAATCGGGGGAGGTCCCAGATGACTGGAAAAAAGCTAATGTAGTGCCCATCTTTAAAAAAGGGAAGAAGGAAGATCCGGGGATCTACAGGCCAGTCAGTCTCACCTCAGTCCCTGGAAAAATCATGGAACAGGTCCTCAAGGAATCAATTCTGAACCACTTAAAGGAGGGGAAAGTGATCAGGAACAGTCAGCATGGATTCACCAAGGGCAAGTCATGCCTGACTAACCTAATTGCCTTCTATGATGAGATAACCAGCTCTGTGGATGAGGGGAAAGCAGTGGATGTGCTATTTCTTGACTTTAGCAAAGCTTTTGATACAGTCTCCCACAGTATTCTTGCCAGCAAGTTAAAGAAGTATGGGCTGGATGAATGGACTGTAAGGTGGATAGAAAACTGGCTAGATGGTCGGGCTCAACGGGTAGTGATCAATGGTTCCATGTCTAGTTGGCAGCCGGTATCAAGTGGAGTACCCCAAGGGTCGGTGCTGGGGCCGGTTTTGTTCAATATCTTCATTAACGATCTGGAGGATGGTGTGGACTGCACCCTTAGCAAGTCTGCAGATGACACTAAACTGGGAGGAGTGGTTGATACGCTGGAGGGTAGGGATAGGATACAGAGGGACCTAGACAAATTAGAGGATTGGGCCAAAAGAAATATGATGAGGTTCAACAAGGACAAGTGCAGAGTCCTGCACTTGGGACGGAAGAATCCCATGCATTGCTACAGACTAGGGACCGAATGGCTGGGCAGCAGTTCTGCAGCAAAGGACCTAGGGGTTATGGTGGACAAAAAGCTGAATGTGAGTCAACAGTGTGCCCTTGCTGCCAAGAAGGCTAATGGTATTTTGGGTTTTATAAGTAGGGGCATTTCCAGCAGATCGAGGGACGTGATCATTCCCCTCTATTTGGCACTGGTGAGGCCTCATTTGGAGTACTGTGTCCAGTTTTGGGCCCCACACTACAAGAAGGATGTGGACAAATTGGAAAGAGTCCAGCGGAGGGCAACAAAAATGATTAGGGGGCTGGAGCACATGACTTATGAGGAGAGGCTGAGGGAACTGGGATTGTTTAGCCTGCAGAGAGAGAAGAATGAGGGGGGATTTGATAGCTGCTTTCAACTACCTGAAAGGGGGTTCCAAAGAGGATGGATCTAGACTGTTCTCAGTGGTAGAAGATGACAGAACAAGGAGTAATGGTCTCAAGTTGCAGAGGGGGAGGTTTAGGTTGGATATTAGGAAAAACTTTTTCACTAGTAGGGTGGTGAAGCACTGGAATGGGTTACCTAGGGAGGTGGTGGAATCTCCTTCCTTATTGGTTTTTAAGGTCAGGCTTGACAAAGCCCTGGCTGGGATGATTTAGTTGGGGTTGGTCCTGCTTTGAGCAGGGGGTTGGACTAGATGACCTCCTGAGGTCCCTTCCAACCCTGAGATTCTATGATTCTATGATTTTTTTCTCCCAAGAGGGAGAAATTTTGGCCAAGGAAGGATAAACGCCAACAAGGAGACAAGCTGGAATAGGATCCCTTTGGTTATCTGGGTGCGATAGAACTAGGATTTCTCAGTTATGTTTTATGTTTTGTATGGTGTTTTGTATGTTTTGGTGCCTGAGAATCAGTAATAAATCTTTTATAAATTTGCAATCATCATATTGCTGTCTCACATAACCTTTTTGGCTCTGGTGGCTGCATAGTTGGAAATCCTGACTCATTGCCTCAAAGAACTATCTTCCTTGAAAAAAGGGAAAAAAAACCATCTGAGGGGTTTTTGAATGAACAATATTGTTTACACACAAAGCTAGATACCAAAATGGATCATAGAATGACAGGTTTATCCGAAGGGACACACGCAACACATTTTCCCTGTATCTGTGTCTTTTCTTTATATGTCTCTGTGTGTGTGTGTCACCAACATATGGCATCCCATAATGTTATCCTTCTGTGCCCTGATGTGACTGTTTATATTAAAAGTTCAGTTCTTAACTGTTAATTTCTTTGTTTGCTATGTTTATCTAACACTAGAACCTTAATATTTTTAATAAGAACATAAGAATGGCCATACTGGGTCTGACCAAAGGTCCATCCCGCCCAGTATCCTTTCTACCGACAGTGGCCAATGCCAGGTGCCCTAGAGGAAGTGAACCTAACAGGTAAGGATCAAGTGATCTCTCTCCTGCCATCCATCTCCACCCTCCGACAAACAGAGGCTAGGGACACCATTCCTTACCCATCCTGGTTAATAGCCATTAATGGACTTAACCTCCATGAATTTATCTAGTTCTTTTTTAAACCCTGTTATAGTCCTAGCCTTCACAGCCTCCTCCGGCAAGAAGTTCCAGAGGTTGACTGTGCGCTGTGTGAAGAAGAACTTCCTTTGATTTGTTTTAAACCTGCTGCCCACTAAGTTCATTTGGTGGCCCCTAGTTCTTATATTATGGGAACAAGTAAATAACTTTTCCTTATTCACTTTCTCCACACCACTCATGATTTTATATACCTCTATCATAGCCCCCCGTAGTCTCCTCTTTTCCAAGCTGAAAAGTCCTAGCCTCTTTAATCGCTCCTCATATGGGACCCATTCCAAATCCCTAATCATTTTAGTTGCCCTTCTCTGAACCTTTTCTAATGCCAGTACATCTTTTTTGAGATGAGGAGACCACATCTGTATACAGTATTTAAGATGTGGGCGTACCATGGATTTATATAAGGGCAATAAGATATTCTCCGTCTCATTCTCTATCCCTTTTTAAATGATTCCTAACATCCTGTTTGCTTTTTTGACTGCCGCTGCACACTGCGTGGATGTCTTCAGAGAACTATCCATGATGACGCCAAGATCTCTTTCCTGATTAGTTGTAGCTAAATTAGCCCCCATCATATTGTATGTATAGTTGGAGTTATTTTTTCCAATGTGCATTACTTTACATTTATCCACTTTAAATTTAATTTCCCATTTTGTTGCCCAATCACTTAGTTTTGTGAGACCTTTTTGAAGTTCTTCACAGTCTGCTTTGGTCTTAACTATCTTGAGCCGTTTAGTATCATCTGCAAACTTTGCCACCTCACTGTTTACCCCTTTCTCCAGATCATTTATGAATAAGTTGAATAGGATTGGTCCTAGGACTAACCCTTGGGTAACACCACTAGTTACCCCTCTCCATTCTGAAAATTTACCATTTATTCCTATCCTTTGTTCCCTGTCTTTTAACCATTTCTCAATCCATGAAAGGATCTTCCCTCTTACCCCATGACAACTTAATTTACGTAAGAGTCTTTGGTGAGGGACCTTATCAAAGGCTTTCTGGAAATCTAAGTACACTATGTCCACTGGATCCCCCTTATCCACGTTTGTTGACCCCTTCAAAGAACTCTTATAGATTTGTAAGACATGATTTCCCTTTACAGAAACCATGTTGACTTTTGCCCAACAATTTATGTTCTTCTATGTATCTTAAAATTTTATTCTTTACTATTGTTTCAACTAATTTGCCCGGTACTCACGTTAGACTTACTGGTCTGTAATTACCGGGATCACCCTTTTTAAATATTGGTGTTACATTAGCTATCTTCCAGTCATTGGGTACAGAAGCTGATTTAAAGGACAGGTTACAAACCATAGTTAGTAGTTCAGCAGTTACACATTTGAGTTCTTTCAGAACTCTTGGGTGAATGTCATCTGGTCCCGGTGACTTGTTACTGTTAAGTTTATCAATTAATTCCAAAACTCCTCAAATGGCACTTCAGTCTGTGACAATTTCTCAGATTTGTCACCTACAAAGGACGGCTCAGTTTTGGGAATCTCCCTAACATCCTCAGCTGTGAAGACTGAAGCAAATAAAATCATTGCAGAGAAACTAAATGAAGTATTGTTTTTAAGTGCTCCTTTTGTATCTCGCTCGTCCAGGGTTCCTGCTTCTGATGTACTTAAAAACATTTTGTTATTACTTACCTTTTGAGTTTTTGGCTAGCTGTTCTTCAAACTCCATTTTGGCTTTTATTATTACATTTTTACACTTAATTTGGCTGTGTTTATGCTCCCTTCTATTTACCTAACGAGGATTTGACTTCCACTTTTTAAAAGATGCCTTTTTATCTCTCACAGTTTCTTTTATATGGTTGTTAAGTCACGGTGGCACTTTTTTAGTTCTTTTACTGTGTTTTTTAATTTGCGGTATACATTTAAGTTGGGCCTCTATTATGGTGTCTTTGAAAAGTGTCCATGCATCTTTCAGGGATTTCACTCTAGTCACTGTACCTTTTAATTTCTGTTTAACTAACCTCCTAATTTTTGTATAGTTCCCCTCTCTGAAATTAAATGCCACAGTGTTGGGCTGCTGAGGTGTTCTTCCCACCACAGGAATGTTAAATGTTGTTATATTATGGTCACTATTTCCAAGCGATCCTGTTATAGTTACCTCTTGGACCAGATCCTGCGCTCTACTCAGAACTAAATCGAGAATTGCCTCTCCCCTTGTGGGTTCCTGTACCAGCTGCTCCAAGAAGGAGTCGTTTAAAGTATTGAGAAATTTTGTCTCTGCATTTCGTCCTTAGGTGACATGTACCCGGTCAATATGGGGATAATTGAAATCCCCCACTATTATTGAGTTCTTTATTTTGATAGCCTCTCTAATCTCCCTTAGCAATTCATTGTCACTATCACTGTCCTGGTCAGGTGGTCGATAATAGATCCCTGCTGTTATATTCTTATTAGAGCATGGAATTACTATCCATAGAGATTCTATGGAACATGTGGATTCATTTAAGATTTTTACTTCATTTGATTCTACATTTTTTTTCACACATAGTGCCACTCCCCCCACCCCTCCCTGCATGACCTGTTCTGTCCTTCTGATATATTTTGTACCCCGGAATGATTATGCCCCATTGATTGTCCTTACTCCGCCAGGTTTCTGTGATGCCTATTATATCAATATCCTTCTTTAACACGAGGCACTCTAGTTCACCCATCTTATTATTTAGACTTCTAGCATTTGTGTACAAGCACTTTAAAAACTGGTCACTGTTTATTTGTCTGTCCTTTTCTGATGTGTTAGATTCTTTTTTATGTGAATATTTCTCTTCTGATCTGGCCCATACTTTATCCTCTTCCTTCCTCTCCTCCTGACTAAAACCTAGAGAATCTCTAATAGACTCTCCTCTAAGAGAAGTCTCTGTCCGATCCACATGCTCCTCTGCAGCAATCAGCTTTCCCCCATCTCTTAGTTTAAAAACTGCTCTGCAACCTTTTTAATGTTAAGTGCCAGCAGTCTGGATCCACTTTGGTTTAGGTGGAGCCCATCCTTCCTGTATAGGCTCCCCCTATCCCAAAAGTTTCCTCTTCGTTCCATGACATCACCGCCTATTAAAGACAGCTTAATGATGGGTATTATCAGTATTACTGTTCAGAATTCTTGTGGCTGAGAAGGCACTTTAAGTTTCTGCTCTAAGGAGTGCTTAACTAATGCAGAGGAATTCCTTTGGGCTGAAGTTTTTCATGTTATATCTCCCCCAAAGTCAGTAGTTTGGTTGCATGATTTTTGGAAAATTCTAGGCCCACCTCAAATGCCGCCCACCTTCCTAAGCCACATTCATACCTGGAGGAACAGCACCTCCACACATTAGACGTCCAATGATGTCTAGCCTTCTCCTTGGACAGGACTAAACCCTTTCGGGCTTCGCCTCGTCTGTTTGTACGACATGCAGACCATATGAAGGGACAGGCAGTCTTTTCACAGATGATCTCTAACTGGATCATGTCCTGTATCATGACTACATACGACATAGCTGTGGCTGTGCCCCATCAGTAGCTACTGGCTCATTCTATGAGAGTGCAAGCTACATCAGTAGCGTTCTTAAGTGACGTTTTAATATTGGGCATTTGCAGGGTTGCTACATGATTGTCCATACATACTTTTACAAACCCCACTATGCCATTATCGCAGCATCCAAACTTGCATGTATGCAGATGCAAACTTTGGGAAAGTGGTCCTGCAGTCCTCATTTAAATAGACTCTGAGCTCCACCTGCTTCTGTGTCACCTAAGTGGAATAGAAAGCTGCATCTAAGCAAAGAAGTTGAAATGGTCATTTACTGTAACTGTGGTTCTTCGAGATGTGATGCAGGTGTGTATTCCACGACCCACCCTCCGTCCCCTCTGCATCCTAGGCTAGTCTCTGGGCATCCGGTGTGAAGGAACTGAGGGGGATGGGGGCAGCACTGCCTCATATAGACAGTGGAGAGGCTATGGCCATGAGGCATCAGAGCTACCCCCATACGGGTACTGCTAGGCAAAATTCTCTGTCTCTGGTGCACTGGGGGTGCAGACACCTAGGTGGAATACATGTCTGCATCACATCTTGAAGAACCACAGTTATAGTAAGTAACTGTTTGTTATGGAAAGTAGACACTCACTACTAACAAACTGTTCAACTAATTTAGCTTAGTTTTGCTTCAAAATCTTGAAAATCATCTTTATTTTTAAGTTTCTTTTTTCCTTATAAACCAAAACTAGAAAATTCTATTAAAACTGTTAGGATTAAGTACACAAATATCAGGAAATGTCAGAATTACTGTCATGTGCACAACCGTAACAGTCTTTTTTGTGTCTTTGCATTATGAAACTGTCTTTAATTACGTGATTATATATCATTTCTCAGATAGTATAGTAAAATATCAAGTTTTCTTTCTCTGAGTACATAAAAAAATAATATAGACAGAATGCTGGATTTTGGTTGGATTTTCCTGATAAAGAAATTGAACAACATAGACAGTAATGTATAACAACATCTTTGTTTCTGAATGGATTTTTGACATAACCAGAAACAATATTTTATGTGTAACCCACTGTATATGTGTGGGGGGTTGCATATAGTTTCACAAACATTCTTCAGTGATACTCCTAGTGAAAAAAATAATAAACATGCAATTGACATCAACTGCTGAAAATCTCTGGTGCATTTTTTCCCCTCTAACATAGACAGCAACATCTAAAAATATTTTGAGTCTTTTTTTCGATGCATGCTTGATATCATCCCTTAGACTATGATCTCTTTGGATCCTAATACTCTTTGCATGGATATGTTTTACACAGTGCTGTCACTCATATTGAACACCCTCCATAAGTTCATCTTTGCTAAAAAAAAAACATTTATCGGAACCCACTAGGTAAATTTCTCACTGATTTCCTTTAACAGCTTATAGGTTCTGAAAAAATTCATATGAAAACCCAACTTTCCTGTGTTCCTAAATATATGTAGTTTTCTTTACATCGACCTGAAGATTTGTTTTCTAGTGGACCTGTGTGTCTGCCGAGCTTATTGTATTCCCATTGTGCAGTTTACTTTCCAAGTTGCCTGATCCATCAGCAACCTAATTGGTAGATAGTATCATAATTCCTGTTGTAATAGATCTTCCACACTGTTTTCTAGGGGAAACTTATTAAAGATAAAAATCTCATGTGGCAGTTGCCCTTTCAGCAGTTTAAGTTTCTGATTCTTGCTGTCCATCTGAAATGTATACCGATTATGCCTTGGCACCTCTCCTGTTACACATTCATTTTCCGGTGGTCTTTCTGACAGAGTGTTTGACACCAAACTGGTTGCTTGCAGTTTCTGCCATTGCTTTCAAAATGTCCAATCTCTCCGGCATGCTTTATTTCTTTTTGAGATAGGTTATATTACTGGTTGTTTCACCACCTGTGAATAATCCTTTTACTTTCTCTTGTGATTTTGTTTTTTTATAAATTTTCCATTTAATTTTAAGTCCTTGTGTTATTACCTGTGTGCACCTGGAACAATAATTCTTCAGTGCTTGGGTTTCACTGTATCATGACTTTCTTCACCTCTAATATTCTAGTTTCCATGGTGTTAGAATTCTAATATTGTGTTGTTTAAATATCCGGGCATTACTCTGAAGACAGAATTTTAAAATATTTTCTAAGGGATTCAAATTATTATTCACCCTCTTTATTATGTAAAGTGAATGTGAACACAGGGTAGTTAAACCCAGAATATGTTTTGCAGAGCAGCTGATGATTTCACATGATAAAACTGAATGTCATTATTGACCTAGGCAAATCAATATAAACTAAATTGTATGCTTTTCTTTGGACAAAAATGGACAGATATAAACTACATATACTAGACCTAAGTGAGATCAGAGGGGGAACATCAGGACAAATAACTTTGTCAACTGGACGGATCCTACTATATTCTGGGCTACCGAAAGCTAGTGACATACAAAGAGATGGTGTGGGTCTGATACTATCCAGGCCAAAAGCCTGAAAGAATAGGCACCAGTTTCAGAAGGAATTATAACAGTATGATTTGCATCAAAGTTCCAGAAAGTGTCCAGTATTCAATGTTATGCTCGAACAAATCAAACTAGCCAAGAGGAAAAAGAAAACTTCGATGAGAAGCTAGAGCATTTAATAGACTAGGTTCCTGTAGCGGGGTGGTCACCCGCTCCGGCCCTGTAAGGGTCAGAAGCCAGTCCTTGGGGAGGGCTGGGGCTGAGAGCTAGTAAACTGGGCTGATTGGGGAGGCAGCTACAGCTGGGCCATGCCCCAATCAGGCCACAGCTGGCCTGTATAAAGGGAGCTCTGAACAAGGCACTCAGGGAGTCTCCCTCTAGCTCTTAAGGGAGATGGACCTAGCTGCCTGAATGCTAAGTAAAGCAGGGCTGGGGAAAGGCCAGAGGAGCTGGGTAGCGCCAGGCTGGCAACTCCCCAGGCTGCAGGGCCTTGTCCAAGGCCCACTGAAATACTGGGTTGCAGGGAAAGGCAGCAGGTCCAAACCCCCCTCCCCCCCCCCCGCCAATGATGAATGGCCATTACAGACTGCAGTCGGCCCCAGTGAAAGGGGGCTAGATGGTGACTGGCAGTAGTCACTGAGGCAAGGTGGGGGATAGGGGGTGGGGGTTCCCAGAGTGTGGGGGTATTGCCAGGGTGCAGTACCCCAGGGTAAAGGGCACCGGGGTCCAGGAGGGATACGGGGACCAGCGACAGGCGGGACACTGGCCTGAAGAGGGTGCTCCGGGCTGGAAAACGAGCTAATTCCCAGTAAGCCAGCAGAAGAAGGCGTCGCAGGGGTGAGTCACGCATCGCTACAGTTCCGAAAAGAGATGCCCTTCTAGTCATTGTAGATATGAATGCTCCAGTAGGGAGCAACTACACTGGCAGAGAAGTAATTATTGGGAACCAGGGCCTCAGTGAAATGAACAAAAATGGTGAAACATTTGCTGATTTTTGTGGAATGTACAACCTGGTTATTCGAGGAACTATCCCCGTATTATTCATAAGATAACTTGGAGGTTGCCAGATCACAGAACAGAGAACTAAATTGATCACATTGTAATTTGGAGCAAATGGAAAAGAACTTTAGAAGATATACATAGCATGAATGGGGCAGAAGTGGGAGCACACCATACCATAGTGGTAGTTAAATTGAGAATAAAAATATAAACAAAGAAGAGATCTGAACAACAGAGATGCCCACATTATAACATCACCAAGCTAAAACAGATGACAACACAAGCAAATAGATAGCTGGTGCTTGAAGATGAAGAAGATAGAGCAGTGGAAAGCAAATGGAAACTTTCACTAAAACTTGTGAAGAAGTGCCGATGTTCAGGAAGAAAATCACAACGAATGGTTATCTAAGGATACATGTCAGCAAATAGAAGAAAGTTGCAAAATTAAACTAAAACTAAATCAAGTGAGAACAAGGACACAGATGCAGAAAATCCTGGAGAAATATTCTGTAAAGAACAAAGAGTCCAGAAAGAGTCCAAGAATGGACAAATGAGAATTTATAAACAAAATAGCAACAGATGCACAGGCTGCAAAATGATATGAAATGAACTGTACAGAATTATTAATCAGTTATCATGGAAAAAAACAAAAAAACTGAGCAGCTCAACACAATGAGGGCAACTTAATGCAGACATTAAAACAATTAAATATATGGAGGGCAGTACTTCATTCAACTACTGAATGGCGAGCTAGTGGCCAATCCCCCAAATATAAAGAAAGTAGAAGATCTGGATGTTAAACTAGGACTTATTCCTTATTCTACTATAGTAGAAGTAGAGAGGGCAGTCAGCTGGTTAAAAAGTGAAAAGGCATCAGGTCCAGATAACATTCCAACAGAGGCTCTTAAGGCGGACTTGAAGAACACAGTAGAGCATTTTGATAGTCTTGTTCCAAAATATGTTAGAAGAGGAAAAAACACCAAATAAGTGGAGAAATGGTCCTATAGTGAAGCTGCCAAATAAAGGAGAAAAGGTGGGTAAGGTAATATATTTTATTGGACCGCGTTCTGTTGGTGAAAGAGACAAGCTTTCAAGATTTCTACCCGAAAGCTCATCTCTTTCACCAAAAGAAGTTCGTCCAATAAAAGATATTATCTCACCCACCTTGTCTTGCTAAAGAAAGGAGATCTCAGTCAGTAAAAACGGGAGGGATATTCAATTGCTGTCTATCCTAAGTAAGGTATTATGCTAGACAGAATAAATAAAGTGATAGATTCAAGGTTGCAGTAAGAATAGGCAAGGTTCAGGAAAGAGAAATCATGTATAGATCAAATAGTAACCGTATATATCATCATAGAACTGTCGATCAAATGTCAGTCAACACTTGATAAGAATTTTATAGATTTCTAGAAAGTCTTTGATACAGTGGGTAGAACTGTTTTATGGAAGCTGCTATGCCACTCCGAAATTTATGAACCTTATTCGGAGCTACTATGAAAATATGACATGCCAAGTGATTTATAACAGTGAACTGACTAAGCCATTCAAGGTTACTACCAGTATCAACCAAGGATGTCTTATGCCACCCAGGATCTTTTTACTGGTAGTGGATTGAGTAACAAGAGAGATCACAGAACAACCAAGGGGGGTACAATGGACTTTTGCACAGAAGTTAGAGGACCTTGACTTTGCAGATGACATCAATTTGTTATCCCATACCCATAGAGATGTACAAGCCAAAACAAATGATTTCCAGGCCTGTGCACAATTAGTAGGATTGAAAACACTGAGAAAACTAAACCCATGAGAATCAACACACAACAAAAAACACCAATACAACCTTTTGGAACTGACATAGTACAGGTCCAGTATTTCACATATCTTGGCAGCATTGTAAATACAATTGGAACAGAGAAAGACATTAAAGCTAGACCAGCAAAGGCTAGATGTGCCTTCATAATTCTAAAGCCAATCTGGAGAAACAGAAATCTTGCCCTCCAACCTAAACTTTGAATATTTAACACCGTTGAAAAGTCAGTCTTACTCTATGGTGCTGAAACTTGGAAACTTATTAAAAGCGTACCATCTAAACTCCAAGTTTTCATAAGCAGCTGCCTAGGATAAATCCTCCGTGTCAGAAGGCCAGAAATAAATCACAAATGAAGAACTCTGGAAGAAAACGAAACAGAAACCGATGGGACAAGAAATTATCGAACGAAATTGGAGATTGCTTTGAGCATATGTGGAGGAAACACCAGAATAACACAAGATAAAGTTTGGATTGGAACCCCCAGGGAAAAAGACATTGAGGTAGACCGAGGATAACATGGAAATGTACAATAGAAGCAGAATTGACAGGTATCAGAATGACATGGGAAGACACTAAAACTGCAGCTAGATACTAGCAAAGATGGAAGGCAGTGCTGAAGGCCCTATGTTTCACATGGAATAGAGAGGCATAAGAGCAGAAAAATCCTGTGCTACTATAAAAAAAGTCTTAAGATGTTAGTCAGGTGTAGCTTAGGCTGCTGAGAGGTATAAGTGATAAGATAAGATTTTCTGCTTCCTGAGGTGCTGGAGCGCCGATTGTCTTTATTTAAAGAGGTGGCAGGTAGGAGGGAGAAAAAATCCCAAGAGGGCATGGTTCCATGCAAAATATAGCAAGATAGTAATTATAGGTGGCACTTTTCTAGAATGAAATAAGGAAAATTTGCCCTCGATTAAAATATTTTTAATAACCATTTCATTGAAAATCTCTAATATTTTCATGTTTTTAAGCAGGGACTTGAATTTTGTCTAGGGGAAGAAAGGCATCATCTTGGTATCAGGTGATCATGATGGCCTTTTACTATCCCCCTGAAAGTTATTTGGCTGGGTCTCTGTAAATTGCAGTTCACACATACTTAGTAGATGTTTGATAGAGGCTGGCAGTATTATTCTCTGAAAAGTCCATCTGCATTGAGCATGTTCCATTCCCACAGGTAGCCTATTTTTTTTGATAGATCCGTACTAAGATTCACACCCTTCCAAAATAAAAGTGTTTGGGAGTACAGGAAAGTGGTAATAATGAAGAACATGTATTGAAAACTATCTGTAGGAAAGTAAACAAAAGGTATAGATACTTAAAAATCTATATATTTTCAGTTAAGTTGACCATCAGGGTGCTTCAGGGATCAGCATTAGGTTTGGTTTTATTTAACATCTTTACTGATGATATAGAAGAAGAGTTAAACACCACATTAATTACATTCACAGATGGTACTAAATTAGGATGTGTTGCAAATACCGAGGAGGATATAATACGAAAGGACACCGAGAGGCTAGAAATTGGGCAGGAAATAAAATGAGTCACACTGGAAATATGTAAACTAAAACATCTGAAAAAAATATACAAAACATGAATATTCATTGGGAGGGAAATGTTTGAAAAGAAGTAATGTCAAAAGTGTTAATTGTGATGATGGAGAGCAAATTATATTGTAGTTTGCATGGCAATGTGTCTGCAAAAAATAAAGGAAATTAAATTTTGGGATGCATACATCAAGGCATCACATCACCAACTAGAGAAGTAATAACACCTCTCTAAGCAGAATTTAGATATGAAGGTCCCTTATTAGATATTAAATGCCTTAGAAATAGATTTTGATATACACTGTGAAAAATCACCTTGTGATAAGTAAATCTTCTCTCGCTCGTGTTCCTCTGGAAAATTTTGGCAACGTGCCACAAAAGAGCATACAAATATTGTAATATTGTAAGGCTGGACCCACATCCCTACCAGCAGCACTGGCACACTAGCAGTAACAGTGAAAGGTGGAGCTGGGCTTGCCCTCATCACCTTTCCGTACAGTCCCCTAAATCTGGCACATGACCCATCCCTTTTCCTTGTGCATATGCATTGTTTTTTTTTCCTAACTATTTCAGTGCATGGGATGGAAAGACGGGTCTAGAATTAAGGTTGCATGAACAATCATAAATCTGGCATTTCCTACCTTTCCAGTGCTTAACTTTGTACTTAAATAACATTCCTTTAACAAGTTTGGAAAAATGCAGGCTGAATGTATGATTATGATTTGCTAATACTACCATCGACAAAGCACTGGGGAATATGTGGATCTTGTTTTTCAAAGGACTGATATGGCTGTCTCATTGTGGCTCTGGAACCGGCTCCAGCATTATCCATAGCCGTTGAATTTTCATTGTATTTCAAGAATTTCCAAAGTGTATTGAAAATTGGCTGAGTTAGATGACTAAGCACATCTGCAGATGAACTTCTTGAGCCCTTTACATGCTGCAGTATTGGCAATGAAATTACATGGCTCTAACGTGAACCAATTTTCAATTGTTACATGTTGACATGTTTAGACTGCCTACAATCCATGTTGTTCTACCCATTTTCTTCATTAGTGTATAAGGTGCCCTGGTTACAGATATATAAAATTGGATATATGATGATAAACAGTTCTTCAGTGACCAAATGCCTTCTGTCACATCTTAGGAGGAGTGTGGGGGGAATCTATAGCAGAAGACAAAACATTTTCCTATCTTTAGGAGGCACAAAGCTACATTAACTATTACTTATCCCTTCTATGCAGTGGTAGAAGAACATATAGGGATTGATTTAAATTGGGTTGATTTATTGACAGTAACGATTGGATCTACATGTAAATCTCTTAACTGACTTGGTTCACCTTGTTAGATGACCATCCTGGCTTGCAGATGCTGAAAACTTAACTCAAATGTTTTGTGCCAAACTATGCCCCACCTGCTTGCCAGGTTTTGACATTTGAATTTAGGCATCCTATGCAATTTTCTCTGATTAAATAAATCCTGATTAAATTCATGGTTCAATATCTAGGAATAGTTTTGTTGGGGGAGGGTTGTTTGTTTTTTCTTCTGGCCATTTTTAATGCCTAAATGCCATTTTTGCCTACCAAATATAGGTATCGGTCTTTGAAAATTCTACTTGCTCTAGGGACCAACCCAGAACAAGATCATCATTGCTAAATGTTATTTAGAAAGGTTCAAGGTTGACAGACACAATTAGGAATACTGAAGAGGTTTAGAAAAAAGAAGAGCTGGCCTAAATATTTACCCAAACTTCAACCCAAATTTCAACTGGTCATACCTCCCTACTCACTGACCTCCAAGTAACTATTCAGCATCCAGACATCATTCATTACTTTCAGGGGCAGGTCTTGGAGGACAAGGACTATTATTTCTTCCACAACTCTCCTGGCCAGATCCTCAGGTGTTATAGCTCCATTGAACTTTATGCCATCTGAGAATCAGGGACTTTCATTTTTTGTTTTGTTTATTTTTAATCTATATCGTAACTCTGGTATTGTTAACCATATAAATGTCTAATCCTTTTGTGAATCCAGCATTGAGGTTTCTTAATAGCATTGCTCACAGCATATCTCCTAATACATTTTATGGTCACACTCTCATCTTGAGAAGGTGACTAAGCACCCTGCTCTCGTGCTGTCCTTTAAGATATAAAAGATAGTCTAGTAGGCTATGCCCCAATGTGTACCAGGATATCAAAGAATGCAAAATCCTTCTTTCCATTTCCAAAAATAATGTTAATACCTCCCCCAGTTGCTCCTGAAGTTGCCTCTGAGAGGAAGCAGTTTACTGATGTCTTTATCAATGTCATTCACATTCTGTTCGTTTTGTGTATGGCTTGTCATTTGCACATAGAATAAGATACAGCAAAATTTACTTTTGGGGTTAGACTGCAGCTTTAGCATGTCACTGAATTGCACAGAAGTTTGTCCTCATGATTGTTATACATAATGGTAGCCACATTATTTGGTATGGAATACAGCTCTATTAATCTGTAAAATCAGCCCATGATAATGAGAATGTAATGTTATCAGAGAATGTGTGAGCAAGCTTCTTGTGACTGCTTGAAATTTAAAATACTTGGAGACATTATCATTACTTCTAGTCCAATATCTTCCTTTGACACTAAAACGTCATCTAGCAGGCCCACTCTGACTGTATGGATCAAAGTATACAGAACTAACACAACAGTTTTTAAACAAAGCCAGTTTGGGGACTCACCGCACTTAGAATAGGCTTGTGTAAAATATTGAATTGGAACTTTGAATTCATCTGAATCCAGGGTGTGTTCACATTCTGGTCCCTACCACACACATCAACCTAGGCAATTCACAGACCCAGGCACTGGCACATCCCTCTACCAGGTACTTAGATGTCCCCTTCCACACCACTCATCCCCGTTTTCAAGGTCCCAATACACCCGCCTAGTGATAGTGTGTTCCTTAGAAGTCTTTGTTAAGTTTTATAGAGTGTCTGTGCCACTACAGTTAGTCTAGCAGCTGCTGCAGAGTTAGAAGTTTTCCCTTCTCCTGCTACATTAGGGATTTAGAAAGAGGAGCAGCCTGTAGAACAACCTGACACTACACCCAGGAAGCCGAACTAACAAATTAACCTGCAAGGATTGGTCTACAGCCAACTCCTGGGAACTAACCCAGCAGCAATTGTGATTAAGCACAATTGTTGCTATAGTAGCACCTTCCTAGTATAGTTTCTCTGACCACTGTGAATGGATTTTTTCCCCCAGAGAATCGTGTTAGTCAAATAGATCCATAAACTATCCAGCTACAGTATCAGGCATGATTCTCAATGAAAAATATCCCTGTCTACCCTGTCAGACAAACCATGATAGAATTGTGCTAACACCTGCTTTCTTTAAACACAGTTGTTGGGTTAGCACAGTTTGGACAGGTCATTAAGAAAAGTTCCCAAAGTTTAATTTTTTAAATATAAATATTAGTTCTGTATGTTCATTTAGTTGGGGTTGGTCCTGCTTTGAGCAGGGGGTTGGACTAGATGACCTCCTGAGGTCCCTTCCAACCCCGAGATTCTATGATTCTATGCTAGTGTGCTCACACAAAAAAGATTAACAGAATCTGTCTGGAAATTATTCATTAAGCTATGTACAGTGCATTAAAATTGAAGCATGCCTGCCAATGTTGATTTAGCATAAACCATTAAAAGTGTATTATTTTAAAATTTGGAAATGAATTTTGTGCCTGAGAAAATGAGTGACCAATAGCATCATCCTAACTTTTGTGCAGATAGATAGATGCTTTGCAAGTTTACCTACACAGTTCTGCCTATGTAGCTTTGTGCAGGTATTCCAGTTCTGAGCTTCTCTTGAGCAGTCTGTATTATGATGCCAAATTGTTTGTTGTATATAAAGGTAATAGGATGAAACCAAATTCCTTTCTTTCTATAATCAAATTAGTGTTTGGATCTGTGGAGTTGAAAGGGTACCATACTAAGCCAATGCACCACCGCGTCCCTTTTATAATAATACTGGTATGAGAGCTAGAATGTAAGGATTCAAGCCAGAATTTCATGTTTTAAAGAGAAATTTTCAGAGGCTGTTTGTCACTGTCACATCATCATGCAGATTCCTATATTACTCTATTTCAAATCCAGCTTTCTCATTCCATAAATTACTCAGTTTGCAAATTTAGGCCTTTCTATTTTGTTATAATGCTCATGCAAAAAATAACTGTTGAAGAGTATAAAATGACAGCTTGAAGGTTAAGGGATACAGAATGTCCTTAAATGGACATGTTACCTCTCTTGATGTCAAAATTTTAATGTTTGGCTGTCCACCATCTGCAGAGAGTTCAGTATGATAAATGTTTTCAAATCTCTGAGAATTGGGGAATAGCAAGTGAAATGTACAGGAAGGTGTTTGAAGTTTGGGATTTTTTCTTTGTGTGTATTTGTGTGTGTGTGTGTTTTGCTTAGTGAATGTTTTAAAATGTCTTCAAATTCAAAAGTGTTTTGAGTGGGAAGATATTGCTAAGTTATTTCTTATTCAGAAAGTGACATGGTCATAATTAAACTAGGTGAGTTTTTTCATGAGTTTTTTCATGAAAAATTAAACTAATTTTTCTTACTGAACTAAATATATTTTTGAGTAAACAATATATGTTAATTGAACTAAATTTGATTTGGTCAAGTTGGCGACACAGGTTAATTTTTACATATTGACAGACTTGTGTAACTGAGTGCAGAGTCAAGCCAGTTGTGTTCCTATCCTGTTTCTGTAATATCGTGTCTGTCCCACCAATGGTATTTGTTGTTCTTGTGGGAATGCAGAGAAACATGACCTTCTGCTATTTACTTTAAAAATAGGAATGCCTAAATTCTAGTTGTTGATATGATTGTTCCTGTGAGCACAAAAAGTGTTTCCTCAGCTTATGTTTGATTTATTGTGTATATTTTGATTCTACTCTTGGTATTGCTTTTCTTGCATTTTCACTGGGAGAGAATGTAACTTTTGATGATGATGATGTAATTTTTTCCTGAATATACCACCTTAGGTAGGAACCATTTATCACTGAATATTCTGCATTATTTTGCTTCCATCCAGTGTTTTACACATTTTTATTTTTGTCTCTGAAGTAGGTTGTTCTCAAAGGGATTCATCTTTGATTTCAAATCCACACATACATAGCACCTAAAATTCCATGATACATTAGGGATAGGAGAACAGTGTATAAAGTTGGCCTACTAGCACAGTTTTTAATCCAATTTAACAAGCTAACTATTGCCCCAATATTATTTGAGCAATATTCAGCTAATGATGATTATGTCTATTTCTGTCCGTCTGATGTCAGCTGTTCTTTCCCCCTCCCTGACTCACATAAAGGGATGGGGAGAAGAGGAAACTCTTGTGGAGAAGAGAGAATACCTTCAGGTTTTTCTGTAAGAGGAAGTGCCCAGTGGTCTTCTACCATCTTTCCAGATCTTTAGGATGGCAGACTGATTCACTCCACATCCCATCAGTAAGGGAGGCTGCTATTCCTGCTCTCCTACTAAATTAATTTTGTTCTGATCTTCAGTAGAATGGGTAGTCTGTTCTGTCCACCAGCCCCTTCCTGCAGCAATGGCGCCAGGTCCTGCTGGTCTTGTAGCACCGTGAGTCATCCCAGAGCTATCTGGACTATAGGAAAACAACACCTAATAACCTAGTGGACGGTCCACTTGGTTATTAGGTGTTGTTTTCCTATAGTCCAGATAGCTCTGGGATGACTGAGTTTAAGGCCCAGTGCAGTGAGACTAGAAGAAATTTGTAACCAGCCCCCACTATGACATGATGTCACTGAGGATGTTGTGCTACACCAGTCCCCTCTTGATGTCTGGTAGCATGTTCTGTGTGCCATGAGCTCAGAGGCAAGCATTGTAGGAGCTCCAAGGACTGGGCTGTACAGGCTCTACTCCTCGGTGGATGTCCGCAAACACCCACATATTATGATGGGTCAGATCTCTGCTCTATAGAATACTGAAACATTATCTTTCAGGGTACTGAAGTTAAGATCACTGGTCTATAATTCCCTGTGTTGTTCCTATTCCTCTTTTTACTGACAGGTACTATGTTTGCCCTTTTCCATTCCTCTGGCATCTCACCCATCCTCCACAATGTGCATGTCCTCTTCCAGGAAACCTGTGGGAGATGGACTGAGCATCTGGTTCAGCTCACACTCCCCTTGTCCTCAATAAAGCTCTGAGGGAGAGGTACGTCTCAGTTTTGTTCACTTGCAGTCCTGCCCTCACTCTCCCTCCTTCAGCAATGCTGAGTGGGAGAGGAGCAGTGCAACTCTTCATTCAACCAGCACCAGTTCCTCCCTCCTCTTGCTTTTCAGCAGTGTGTAAGCAAATGGAGCAATACAGTCACATAAGAAACAGACTCCAGGAGCTCACTATCAAACCTGTTTCCTGAAACAAATTATTTTCCCTAGCTTATGAAGTATCTAAAGGGAGCAACGATCAGCAACTCTTCCTTGTCCCTTCATTGCTCATTGATGGTTTGTTTGGATGCATCCGTCTCCCAATCATTCTTCATGTGCATCAGAAAAATTGCATAGGTTCTTATCGTGCATTTGTTTTTATGGTACAGGAACACTGCATGTTGTAGTTTCTCTGCATGTTGTAGTATGGTTGTCTCTGATCCTAGAAGGAAAAAGGAGGCAAATTATGTACCAAACTTAGGGACAAAGTGAGGCCTGAAATTTTGTGGTAAACCCAAAGAGAACACAATAAAAATAGGCACCGTTTTTGTAACTGCACACCTGCGAAGTTCTCAAGGAGATTTTCTTATATCAGGGGAAGTTGTATCAGGGGAAGGGTTATAATCTTAACTGCAAACAAGCCTGATGAATCATAGATATCCCTTTCAAAGTGCAAGGAGCCAACACTGACATAGGTCAAGCCACTTCACAAAGGACTTCTTATTTCTGTCCACAGACAGATGTTAGAACTTCCTTTTTCTCTGCTTTCATTTCTGAGTTTGCGCAGGTGCTGCAAATCTGATCAGTAGAGAGAGCTTCATTGGGAAAGAAATTCCCCAGCCCCTTATCTCACCTCATCTACTGACTTCAAAACATGGGAGCAGGGGGCATAGGGTGGCTTTGGACATTGAATTCCTCAACATGTATCCAGAATAATTCAGGTTCAAGATGGAGTCTCTAAAGTTACGTACAACTACATCTCTTTGTACTATTTTTTAACCAGATCAGGTAGCCTACTAACCCTCAAACAACGGGGCTAATTATCAAATTGGTGGGTTTTTCAGGAAGATGTAGCTCACAGCTGCGATTTGCCTCCAAAGCAAGATGCATTGTTTAGGACCTACAGGCCTTCCTACTAAAGATTTTCATATAAGCACAGATTTTTTTTTTAATTTGTTCCGTTGGGGTACTGGCTTCTTCCAAAAAACTTGGGTGACTAGGTACCCTTCTAAAGCACTTGTGTTTCATAAGCACTTGTGTTTCAGATAACCAAATAGGTATGGTAGATTTTAGCTCAGTACGCCATGTCTTTTGATCATATGTCTGAAGTACCATTTCAAAAACCCATTCCAGGAATGCAGTAAAAAATTGCTCAAAAGGGCAACAAACAACCTCAAATGTGTAGTCAGTAGGGTGATGTCATTACATGGGGGGAAAAAACCTTGTAAAATTACATCTTAATCAGAGAGTCAAATGCAAAATATTTTACAAAGGGACATCATGTGGATGTTTGGTGCTCTCTAGGGGACCAATAAATTGATTACGCTCATTCATATATAGGGTTTCTTTTAAAAGTCTCTGACATAATTATATACAGGTTTCTTGCATACATTTTACAATATTTGTTAACTCTTTCAGACTATAATTATCAAAAATGAGTATACTAAATGTATGAGGGGATTAAATCAATTCCTGATATGTAGTACAACTCTCAATAAAGTGAAAAGCATGTCACACAACTGTTTGCGTTGTTTTTGACTGGATTATGTCACAACTGGAAGATCAGTTTGTGGCATACTTTTCTTTACTGAGAGGTATAACAGTTGCCAAAAATTATTCTGCAAACCTAATAGAAATTGCAGTAGTATAGTGATAGTAACACTTATAATGTTTTTATCTATATATCTCAAAAGCTTTACAAAGATAGTTAAGTATTATTATCCCCATTTTACAGGTGAGCAACTGAGGCACAAAGAAGTTAACTGACTTGCCTAAGGCCACATAGTGTGTCAGTAGCAGAACTGAACACAGAACTGAAGTCCCTTGACTGCTACTTCAGTGCCTTATCCACTGGAGTATCATGTTCCCCTCTAAAATAAGTGTACAGTATTGCTTGTCTGTATGACATGCCTTATTGGACAGGAGAGGGCCAAATATTGTGCTCCTAGTTCACCACACAAAAGGCGGAGAAGATGTTAAACAGAGTGAGCTCTCCTGCCTTTTCTGCTCACTCTCCAGATTTGCCTTTTTTCAGGGTCACCCTGTGTAATGCATATTTGGGGTCCCATTGTGCTTGGCTCTGTATAAACAGACAGGGCTCAATCATGTCTTCCCCTAAAAAAGAACTCATTTGTTGCACTGCCCTGGAGCAGACAAGAAGGCAGATTGTGATTGTGAGGGTCACGAGTTGTCTCATGGTTTCCCCTGGCTCTGGGGAAGAAACGTCCTGTGCCAAGCCCACATCTGGTACAGTGTCCTTCTCCTGGTGAGCTGGTGTACCTATGCTAGCCAGAACATTGTGGGAACAGAGCCCAGGTTCCATTCACTCCTCATTCCCATGTTGAGCAGTCTACTCACTCGTGCAGGGAGAGGGAGGACGCAATGTAATATGACCCTGGAGAGGTTGCTTTCCTTCCTACACTGTGATCCAGGTAGGTTGCACAGGGGAATAAAGGGGCATCTTTTGCTCTGCTGTGCAAGCTAGGGCACAATCTAGTCCATAGGTAGAGCGTACAATCCCAGAAGACCAAAACAGTAGAAGGAGCGGGATAAAATACACAAGCAAAGTGATCGTGGTGATGGTAGACATGCAGTGTGTTAGCTCTGTGTCTTATTTTTCATGTGTTCATTTTTACCCAAAACAATAACAAGAACAACTTTGTTTTAGGCTTATATTTGGGAGGAGGAGAGACTGGCTTGAAATGGGGGAGAGGAGGTGAATGTTGAGCTAATAGAGGGGGGAAATGAGTAAAGAGAGAGGGAGGTAGAAGGTGAAAGGAGAAACAAGGTGAGAAGCATAATGGGCAAGGATAGTAAGATTGGTCAGCTAAAGGTTGCAGTGGCAGGAGAGAGGCAGGATGGAAGGAAACCAGCAACCAATGGCAGGACAGAAATAGAGAGAAAAATCCATAGTCCAAATTTATGAGTTGAGTGAATATGATGTCAGGAGGCTGTGTAGGCTCCTCTCCATGCTGCTGCTGCTTCGTTATGTGGAGAGGGAGAACACTGACACATTTTTGAATGGAGCATAGATTTGTGAATCCGGCTCAAATTCAGAATGATAAATGTACATATTTGACATAACAAGCAGAACAGTATAGGATGTAACCAATATATTATTTTCCCACTAAATGTATGCCAAACACTGAGTTAAGATGTATGCCTGATGCTAATACTTTAACTGATTCCACATGATTTTCTTTATTGTTTTTGTACCTAACAAATAGCAGTTGTTTTGATGTCATTTAATAAGTTTGGTAGTAGAGCTCCTCTTTGGAAAATGTCTCTTTTTTCCAAAATGTTTTTGCTTGCTTATTTCAAAGTTGTTATTAAAGCTTTTTTTCCTCTTAAAATATAATATTCAGTCACTTACATGGAGTAACAGGGTCTTTTGGTAGTGGCGTTAGTATGAAGGGGAAAAATAATGATATCACAAGAATGGAAACAAATGTGTTCTCTCTCTGCAGTCATGAAACATTTAATTCCACACTTGGGGAAATAGCAGGATTTACTGGGGTCAGTTGTTCTCCACTGGGATATGTATTATTAAAGTGTGTATATATTTGCGTGTAAGTGTTGTGGGGAGGAGTAGGAGGTCAGAACATACTTTGCAGTTTTATTGCATTACATTAGATTTACCTTTTTAAACTTATTTGTTGTCAAAATCAGACATAAAACAAACTCCCAACACATGTATTTACTCCATAAATATTTAAACAGTTGCATTTTACCCTTCAGGTACAATGTGTTGTACTTATTATAGGCAGGAATAGTAAAATAGCCATATAACTATTTCAGTCTAAAACTTCAGTTTACTGGTTTTTGCTTGTAAGATTTTATATGCATCAGTTTTTACAATCAACCTGTCTTTTGAGTTCATCCCAGTTCAGATCTCACAGAACTTACCCTACAGTTGCAATATGTTTGTTTTATGTGTGTCTGGTGGCCCAGATCATTTTTCCTATATTTCCACCCCCCCACAAATCTTAGCTGTACTATAAAGAAATTGATCTTAAAATTTTGGGCCTGATTCTCTCCTGCAGTCAGGGCCGATGAAAGGAAGTTTCGCGCCTTAGGCGAAATGCCACCCCCCAAATCCTGGCCCCGCATAGGGTCGCCTAGTGAAAGCGCCGGCCCTGCATGCAGTGCAACTATTTCAAACTGCACTATCAGAGCAATATGGACTTAAAGCCTGCACAGTTGCTTATAGCAGGATCACACTGGTATGGCCAGAGAAAGGTGGGCATAACTGGGTCTTCCCTATTGCCATACTGTGACCCTTAAGGCTGTTAGCAGCTGACAAAAGTTAGAGCAAAAACTGCTTTCACTTACACCAGGGGAGCAGAGTTATGAACACCTTGGGAATGGAGGTTGTTCGTAACTCTGAACAAAATGTTGTGGTTGTTCTTTCAAAGATGTACAACTGAACATTGACTTAATACAGCTTTGAAACTTTACTATGCTGAAGAAAACTGTTGCTTTTAACCATCTTAATTTAAATGAAACAAGCGCAGAAACAGTTTCCTTACCTTATCATATCTTTTTTTTTAAAAAAAAACTTTCCCTTCTTTTTAGTAGTTTACGTTTAACACAGTAATGTACTGTATTTGCTTTTTTGTTGTTGTTGTTGTCTCTGCTACTGTCTGATTGCCTCCTTCCGGTTCCAAATGAGTCATGTGGTTGACCGATCAGTTCGTAACTCTGGTGTTCATAACTCTGAAGTTCTGTTGTATGTGTAATACACAGATATAGCTCTAGGATTAGTTTTCTATGGCTGCATCCTTCACTCCTTATCCTGCCTCCAGGATTTGGTCCTCAAAAGGAAAATGTAATGAAATATTTGTTTAAACTATTTTGTTTCCCTTCAATAATTTAGGTTGATTGGATTGAAGCTTGAAATTACCATTTCTGCTGCGGCTGCTGTTCTGAGCAAAACAATTTTTTTAATTAAAAATGTCAATTCAAATGGTTAGTTTTACTAATTTTAGGCCAGTTCCAATAAAAAACAAAAATACCCCCTACCACCACCTTTTATGCTCCCATTGCTTTCCATGAGATTCTTTACAATGGAACTGGACATAATTTTATTGAATCTGGAACCCATGGAATTGACATTTTAAAATTGGTATTAATGAAAATTACATGTGTGCATAGCGAGAGGATATAATTCCTTAAGGGCCTAAAATCACCATGATGCACTTGTGTAACTCCCCTTATTGCTGATGGAAGTTAGATTTTTACATAGAGGTATGTCTAAATTCCTTAGGCTTAGATTGTGACTGGCCCAGTGTGGATATCAGCAAGTTCCAGATTTTGTGTTCTCTGAGTGCAAGAATGGGGAGATTCTTGCAATGGTGGCATTAGACTTCTCAAACGAGTATATATATAATATATATATAATTCAGTTATCAAAATTATGTTAAAGTAACATTGAGGTTCTGACAAATCCAGTACATTTGATAATTTAGAGTAGAGATTTTTTCAATTTCATGTTTAACTTCACCATGTTTTACAGAGGTCTGGTTTGTCTGTTTATGCATTTCTAGAGTGCTGAGCACTATAGAATCTGCACGCTGACTTAAATAAGATATAAGTCTGACCAAAAGAACTGCATTTCCTACTCTCACGTCCTTTTGCCCTGGGGGTGGAAATTTGTTGTTTGTTTGTGTATTTGATTTTTGCAGCAATATCTATCTAGGCATAGTGGGGGGAGTTGAGAGGCTTTTACTCTGATTTTCTTCGCTTATGTTGGCGTATGTGTTAGGTGTCGATATCTAGGATCAGAACTTCAGTCAATCAAGCCAATGGCAGTCTATAAACTAGTGCTCTAAAAAAAGTTGAAAAAAAAATCCAAAAACTTTATGCACCCAGTCACTTGTACCTGCTGTATGGGGAAGGAAATTCCTTCTTTATGCCTGCACCAATCAGCTTACATCATGAAGACTGATCGGAGCCTTATCATAGTTATAACAATTATTTGTATTTAATTTCCTTTTATATATAATAAAAAGTTATACGAGGAAAAAAGGCACAAAGACACTTTATATTGACAATGTAGGGCTTAGTGTATCATCAGATTCCATGCAACATTAACAGGATTGTAAAGGCTTTTCTACAATTGGATTTAGGGTAGAGTATTATTTCTGTGCCTTTTGCTCTGGAGCACTACATTAAAATGTTTATCTGCCTAACCAGTAAGAGATGAAGGCATTCTTCTACTGATGCATAATGGATACTACTGTTTTCAACTGTCATTTCCCACTATCCCACTGAGAGTTGAGGAACACTGTGGTGAGCTAGCATTATCATTCAGTTTCCTTACCTCAACATTTCCAACATCAATGACTCTTCCAACTGTGCAAAGCAGCCTTAAAGCCCAATTTAACCAGCTACATGGAAATTCTCTTGGAACAAAGGAATTCCCAGATGGCATAAAGCCAGCACAGCCAGTCCAGTTCCCCTCAGCCTGGCCTGGTGTAGGGGATATGTCAGATAATGGTTGTGGTGGTTGCTCAACTTCAGTGATTCCTGTACAATGCCTGTGGATCCCATTAGTGATTACAGTGGTTGTGGAATGGCCTCTTGGAGGCTGCTGTTTAGAGTATCCCTAAAGCTGCTCTAAGACAACCCCAGAGTCAGATGGGTGACATGAAGTCATCATCTCCCCCATCCTTGGGCCATGGGCCAATCCTTTTAGAAAGGTAGTTGTTAATAATAGCTTATTTTATTTCTACAATAATATTTGGGGAAATGAGATGGTTTAAATAATATGCATTTTAGGGTTTGTAAGGAAATTAACTAATGGACTTATTGAGCCACAGATGATATTTAGTAGTCATGGAAAAATAGGAAGGTGACCGAATATGGGAAAGAAAAAACCTAATGTGATACTGATTTTCAGAATAAAAAAAAAAAGACAACCTGACACTTACCTTTGGTGAGTCTATCTTAGATTACCTAATTCAATTATGGAATATGTTTTCCAAGAAAAATTTTAAGCATCGAGTGTAATGGAAACCATGAGGAATAAACAGAGAATGAGATTCTAAAGAACATTTTGGACCAGTAAACCTGATTGTTGACTTGAGAAGAATTACAGAAACTGTGAATGAAAGGAATGCAGTAAATATGATCTATAGCATTTGATACAGATTTTCATAAAATCCTTCATGTGCTTTATATTGAAAAGAGTGGTGGATATCTAGCGTTGTACAATATTTTTTATTAATGATTAGGAAAATAGGATAAACAGAGAATTAAATTAACTGATTATACTAAACTTGGAGGTGTTACAAACATGAGTGAGGAAAGAAACAATGCAAAATGATCCAAAATGTAAGAAATATCGGGAGAGTCTCATTAAGAAAATTTAACCTGGTACCCAGGGCCAGCTTTAGGGGGTAAGCAGGACAGTTTCCCAGGGCCCCACGCCACAAGGGGCCCTGTAAAGCTAAGTTACATAATTGGCTTTGGCTTCAGCCCTGGGCGGCAGGGCTCGGATTTTGTCTTCTTAGTTTCTGCCCAGGGCCCCCCAGCAGGTCTGTCGCTGGCCCTGCTGATAACCCTGAGGAAATATTATCTGATATAGAGAAAAATGAACACAGTGTGTGGTTTCAGCACTGCTGTTTGGAAAGGACTTATTGCCTCCCGGATGCATGACTGGATGCCTCTGCATGTGAAGTCCACAATTGCATTGACTTTGGCTGTGACGTTTTGTTGCAAATCTTGTCACCCCAAGAAGCTATCCAAAATATGCAACCGAATGGGGGTCATTTGAAACAAAGTAATGTCAGAAGCTTCTTGGGGTGTTCATTTTTCAGCACCTCAATACTAGAGATGTAGCCAAAATGGACAGAATTTTGTAAACAGCAATAACAACTATTTAAGTATTTGAAAGATAGAAGGAATAGTGAGAAGATTAAACATATATAGCTTGGCCAAGAGAGAAACAACAACAGTTTACAAGTGTTTGAAAACTGTATATATGTGGAAAGCAGGGAATAACTGTGGTTTGTAAGTAGAAGTAATAGGATGAAAATAAATATTCAGGAAGATTTAGGCTGAATATCAGAACTTTTTTTTTTTTCAGTGGTCAGTTTTACAGGTATTGGACTGTGGCAAGAATGCTATAGCTAAGGTTTCAGTTGTGCCCTCCTGCTTTCACTCATTCATAACATTACAAAAAAAAGTTTTCATATTTTCGTTTTGAAATGTAAATATTGCATTCTCTTTGATCAAAATATTATCTTTTTTCACATAGACAACTGAAAACTGAACATTGGTTCTCGATATTGTGACAAAGTTCTCTGCCTTGCTGGGTCTTGTGCTTATTGACAGATTTGCTTGCCTCAGAGATTCACAGCAGCCCTCAGTTTGGCCACTTTTGCCAGTGGCTCAAATCTGCAGTTCACTCAGCTAACCTCATCACTGGTCAGCATGGAGAAAGGGAGGAGAACAATCCCCTCAGACTCTGCTGGCCCACCTAGTGGGTTGGGGGTAAAGCCAGAGACCTTCCCTGCTGGTGGGACCCACAGTCCAGGTCAACTCCACTTATATCAAATAGGGAGTTGGGAGGATGAGGGGAACCCGGACCCACCCTCTACTCCGGGTTCCAGCCCAGGGCCCTGTGGATCACAGCTGTCTACAATGTCTCCTGTAACAGCTGCGTGACATCTACAACTCCCTGGGCTACTTCCCCATGGCCTCCCCCCAGCACCTTCTTTATCCTCACGGCAAGATCTTCCTCCAGAAGCCTGATCACGCTTATATTCCTCAGTCCTCCAGCACCATGCCCTCCACTAACTGATGGGAGGTTCCTTTTAAACCAGGTGTCCTGATTAGTCTGCCTGCCATAATTGATTCTAGTATGTCCTTAATTGGCGCCAGGTGTCTTAATTAGCTTGCCTGTCTTAATTGGTTCTAGCGGGTTCCTGATTGCTCTAGTGCAGCCCCTGCCCTGGTCACTCAGGGAACAGAAAACTGCTTATCCAGTGGTCAGTATATCTGCCTTCTACTACTCTGCTGTTCCTGGCGTGGTTCACTCCCCTCCCAGACACCTGCCCCTTTTGCGGCATGAGGGAGATCCTGGCACACGTATACCTGGAGTGCGCCAGGTTGCAGCCCCTATTCCAGCTCCTCTTGGACATCCTATTACATTTTTGCTTGCGCTTTCCTGTTCATCTACGCACTTCCAATCCATGGCCCCACAAAGTCGCGGGACCACCTTGTCAACCTCCTCTTAGACCTGGCCAAAATGGCCATCTATAAAACCAGGGAGAGGAGGTTGGTCGACGGGATCTCTTGTGATTGTGGGTCCTATTTCCGCTACTCAGTCCATTCACGTATCCGGGCAGAGTTTCTCTGGGCGGCGTCCACTGGCTCCCTTGACACCTTTGAGGGGCAGTGGGTGCTGTCCGGGGTTCTCTGCTCGGTGTGCCTGTCAGGTTCCCTTCATTTAGCCCTCTGACCTCACTCCCGTTCCCGTTATCTCCTTAGCTGTCCCCCGGACTTATTTGGTTTCCCGGACCTGTGGATCCTCCCCTTAGGCTGGGGGGAGGTCCTTTAGGAGTGGGCAGGCTTCCACCAAGATTGGAGGAAGGAAAATTGTTAGACAATAAAGTTAAAATCAATTTTAAAATCACTTCTGAGCATGCTCCATTGGAACTGTCACAGAAATTTAGCACAGTTTAAGAAAGTCCGCCCACTTCTCCACCCTTGGGACATCACAATGCGTATTTTTTCCTGCTGATCCTAACAAGCACAGAGGCTGCTGTTGTCAGGTTGCAGCATGGACAGGTTACAGGAAGAACAATTAAAAGTCTTTGTCAAGGATGCATATAGCAGAGCTCCAAAATACTATCTACCGTCTTGCCATCAACAACAGAAGTAAATGATGACCATGAAACAACAGAAGTTCCTACACTTTCATTTTAAAAAAGTCTGTTCTTTGCTAAGATGTCAATGTCACAACATAAACAATTGTGCTTCACCCATGCGAATAATCACCCAACTAAACTATAGAGCAGCAAAAGTATGAATTTTGACTCATCCACCTTGTTCACCTCAATGATATATGAACTGCGGGTCTTATGATACTATATGGAAAGGTTTGCAAGTGTGTTGGAGGATAGTATTAAAATTCAGAATGATCTGGACAAACTGGAGAAATGGTCTGAAGTAAATAGGATGAAATTCAATAAGGACCAATGCGATGTATTCCACTTAGGAAGAAACAATCAGTTGCACACACATGAAATAGCCATATTCAGTTCTCTACATGCCCAAGCCATGCCTTCCCCCATCTACACTGCTATTTTTATCAATGTAGTGTCCCGCTGCCAGAGCCTTTCCCCACTGCCAGACCCTTTCAATGCTGCATGTAGTTACACACCCCAGTGACAAGGGTGAATGCCTACCTGCCTTCATTGTGGCATGTAGCCACGCGTGTAGTCCCTGTACTCTACACACTGCAGTAAGCATAGAGAAGGCTTAAAAAACTGTAATGAAAATCTTGTAGAATTTCCTTAGCCATCTGTTTGAGGAGCATATGGAGGGGATAATAGGGCCCACTATTTTTTTTGTAATATATAGCATTTCATTTTCTATTACTAAAAACTTTAATACAATGTAAAGAATCACTTTATAAATAATGGGGCAAATTCTGTTCTCAGTTTCCTCAGCTATTAATTATCACTCCATTGATTTCAGTCAAATCATTCCAGATTTACATCAGTGTGTTTGAAAGCAAAAATGTAGTTTAAAATCTTGGAGGAACCTCTCAGAAGCTTAATAGTGAAGATTACTTTGCAGATAAAGATGTAATAGCTAGATTTCACATTTTACCAGTAATTCTCTATTATGTATGCTGTATCATGTTAGTTGGAAACACATTGTATCACTGTGAAGACATTTAGAGACCAATAGAAAGCAATTCCTCCAATGAGGCTTTTGTATATTTATCAACAACCGTATATTACATACTCCAAATTGCATGAAAAAATAGAGATCTCCTATAACACACATTTTGAAGAGGGATTTACATTTAATAAATGTTTACAAGTATTTTCATAAACTCAGCTTATGACAGTGTTGGCTTCATATGATTGATTACTCAAATGTTGCCTTTCCTCAAATATAGATCGTACAGTTGTCTCTAGGAGTTATTTATATTTCCTACTATTTATGATCTGCAAGGCAGCTTAGTTATTAACATTAGTTATAGCTTTTTCTGTAGATATTTATCTGAACCACAAGTTTTTGACACATTTCTTTTTCTTTAACAAGCAAAGCATATCTACTGCTATAAAAATGTTGTCTGATATAGAAAAAATATATGTACGGTGAGCTATTACCTAGAAATTCTTTAGTGAAGATATAGTTCTGATTTCACTGGAGTACTTTTATGCAAATAAAATACCACTGAAGTAATATTAAACTAATTCTGTATATTCCCTATTATAAACAATCTGTTTAAGCAGCATTTTATAACAATAGTGTCTTCGGATATTGTAACTAGACGCATTTTTATTTTCCCATTTTGGGGTGTCACAGAGTCTTAGCAAGCATTTTATTGAAAATACTTTGTTCTTGAGTATCTTAAAACTGTGCTTTAAATATATTACTAAGAATATCAAGTGTGAACCCAATCTAAATTAGTTGTGTCAGACATGCATCTACTGTGGATCTTAGCTTAGATTTTTAAAGTATACTAATAATACTGTGAAAGTATTATTAAAAGTAAAACCTCACCTGAATATGACACATGCAAGGGCAACGTGCTGTGATCAGGGTGTGGTGTACAGCAACTGGACCTAGTGACCAAGATTAATGAAACTCAGATGGGTTTTAATTAGTGCAGCTGCAGTCATCAATTATCTAGTGAACACAAATATTGTTATATTTTTGGAAATTCTTGATTTATTTTATTCCATTGGCCAGTAGATTTAGATGAATGAGTTCTCATCATAAACATTCTGAGAAAAATTGCCTGAGGCCATGGTTTATTATTTAGGACACAATCAGCAAGAGTGAGCGCTACTGAACAAAACATTGTAAACTAGTCTCAGCATTAATTTGGAAATTTTGCTGAAATGTGTGGTCTTGTACGGGTCGTCAAAAACATTAGGGCATCTCATACAAAATACAGAACAATCTGTCAGGCAGGGAATGTGCAAGTATTATTGTCCAGCAGATGATCTATAACCGAATGTCAGTGCATGTACACTTAAAGCATGTATCAACAACATTTAATTTGACACATAATGTAGTCTTCCTTTATTATTCTTTAAGTGCATGTCTTAGTAAACTGAAGAGTGGACAAGTAAGTGTAGGGGGAAAAAAGCTGAAACATGACAACCCTTTGCAAGTATTAAAAAAAAAATCACTATCTAGAGCTTCTTTTCTTAAGGTATATGTATTTTTCAAAGCAGTCTTTAACTACACACCAGGGAAGAATAGAGAAAGGGAAAAGGAACATGGTGAAAAACATTTTTAGTAGACCATTCCATTTGGAAGTTTTGTTTCAGTATTGACATGGTCTAACCACTCTGTGTAAATACGGGAGCAGAGGGGGAGAAGATAGATAATATTGACTAGGACAGTGTCAACATTTGTAATTTGAATTAAGGAAAAGTTGCAAATATAAACACACTAATTAATTAAAAAATTATGTGAAAAAGTTCGAAGGGAAGGTCCTCTGTAGCACTAAACATTTTTTTATAAATGTGCTGGTTACAATTTGCATTTGAATATTCAATCCGTGAAAGACGCTTTAGAGTTTGACTAAGATCAAACACACAGCATTCATTGCTAGTTTCATTTTTCAACTGAGTTAACTACTAAGCAGGATGGTATTTAAGTATGAAAGGGAAGCAAGATGAAATTATGCTTATTTATTATTTCTAATTTACAGCATATAATTTATTTACTTACATTGTGAGGAGTGGTTCAACAGTTTACTTTTAAATGGCCTGATCCAAGACCCATTGAAGTGAATATTAGTCTTTCCACTGACTTCAGTGGGGTCTGAATCAGGTCCAGTCAGCACCTTGGATCAATCACAACTATTGTTCATTAGATTAAAACATTTTCTTTGGAGAATGATTGTCTTAATTCCATGTCAGGATAATACTGGAAGGGATAATAGTGTTTACTGGGGCATACACCAGTTGTCCCTAGGAAGGAAAAGCGTTTGCATAGTGCTAACACACTGGAGTGCAGAATGTCTTGTTACCCAGCCTTTGCAGTGGTGATAAATGTATATGAAGTCCTCATTTCTCACTAGCCATTGTCATTGTGACAACTGGAAAGTGCTATAATTTCCTTTAGTTTACCTTAATTTCTGTCCCCTATTGTTTTTACCCCTGACCTTTACATGTCTCCATTCTCTAATTAGCAGACTGAGAGCCATTGTTCATTGAGCGGTGGTGTTCAGGTCTAAGGGAGCAGAATATATTTCCCCCATACGCTGTTGAGTGGTGATTCTTCTTTATCATTAAAGACTTTAACCTTATGTGATCAAACTAACCCAGATATCAGTGAGCTAGGGTTGGAACTTGAGTCAGCATGTGGATAGTTATCATACAGTAGCTATAACCAGTGGACAGTGAACATTTACTCAAATTTTTATATAGCTATCTACATTGTCCTGTGAGAAAGTTAGGTTACAAAATACGCCTCGATTAAATAATTTAATTAACCAGCTACTTTTTTCTGTTCTTTGGATCTGTGTTCCTTAGCTAAACTACAGACTGGAGAACTACTGTAAATTATGAGTTCTAGTAGTAAAAATAGCTTTTAAAGCAGATTAGAAATTACAGAAAGCTAAATAAAGATGGTTAGATGATAGTATACACAATGTCAAAAAGTGAACTCAACATTGGATGTTACAATTTTCAAGATATACTAAACCAGGTCAATTAATTCAAGGTCTTGTTACAAAGGCAAACTTTTATTCTAGTTCTGTACTGCTGTGGTCAGATGATTTTAATATTAACATAGAACTATGGATCCTTTAAACGTAAATCTTTATTTACTTCCAAGCAGGTTTATATTTCAATGGAATTAGGGGGATGTTCACCTCAGTTAACTGTAAAGTAGGATTTAGAAATATACACAGGTTACTTAATTATCAAAGAATGTCAATTCAATTCAAAATTACCTTGCCTAGGTGATACTCGTAGCCATGTTTTGCCACTTTCATACCCACAAGACTACTATCATACAGTAAACCTCTAATATAACGTGCAGTTAATAATTTTGAAGATATTTTTATGCTCTTATTCCACTTTAATCACAGGTTCAAAGAGTAGTAAAATCTTTAGCTTATGAGCCAATTCAAAGCTTCTTCCTATTTCTGTTGAAGAAATTGTCAATTCTTCTTCGAGTGATTGTTCATTTCCATTCCAAGCAGGTGTGTGCGCGCTGCATGCACGCCAGCCGGAAGATTTTCCCTCAGCAGAGTCTGTAGGATCGGCCTGGGTGCCCCCTGGAGTGGTGCCTCCATGGTGCCCAATATAGGGGCCTGCCGACCCTCCACCCCCTCAGTTCCTTCTTACCGCCAGTGATGGCTAGCCGGAACTTTGCTCGCTCTTGCAGCAAGCCTAGAAGTGTCTAAGTTCGTGTATATAGTTCTGATTGTCACAGTTTTTGTATTTAGTGTTAGTTTGTTGGGGGTTCCCCCCCCCCCAACTCAACCCTTGTCCCCTCCTTGGGCATGCCTGGATCCCCAGGGTTTAAATTCTGATCCACACTCTTCCTGCTTGAGGTGTCTCGGAGAGAGCCACCAGAGAGAATGGTGCTGTATCTGCAACGGGTTCCATCCCAGGACTCTCAAAGATAGAGAGCAGAGTCTTAGAGTTCTCCTGATGGAGGTGGCCCTGCGGCCACACTAGGACCCGGAATCCACCGAACCGGCGCCTAGCACCTCATCCTCAGTGCGCAGCGCTCTGGCACCACTAGCAAGAGAGGAGGCCCAGTCTAAGGACTCCAGGTCCCGGCACTGGAGAGACTCGGGACATAGGAAGTTGGCCTCCATGCGGCACCTCTCATCATCCCCGGTGCCCGCGAAAAAGAAGAGGCCGGTGAGGGGCCAGTCACTCCCCCAGAACCTTAAAAGGCCAGCGGCTTCCACAAGTGTGGTGGGACAAGCCGCGCCACTGGCACCTCCTCCCAAGGTCGTGTTGACTCCTGCCCCTGCTGTGTTCAGTCGAGTCCGGACCGGTCCAGGTCTCTGGACCACTGTGAGGAATTGTGCTTCCCATCGACACCGGAGGCATTCGAGGTGGCTTCGAACCTGATGAGCCTGCCGGTACCGGACTCCCCGTGCAGGGGACCCTGCAGGGGCTGAGGGTAGCAAGGAAGGTCGTCTGCTGGTGATTTCCTCCTCTTCCTCGCCGGACGAAGCAGTTGCAGGGGACTTCGATGGCACTGGCTCTGGAGGACAACCGGGTGCTTCAGCAACTGCTCAGATGAGTGGCCCAGAGCCTGGCTATTCAAGCTGAGGAGGTCGAGGTGGATATGGACCCGGTTGTGGACATCCTAGCTCCCTCGGGCCCGTCTAGGGTCGCTTTACCATTAATCAAGATGGTAGTGGACACCTCCCGCATCCTATGGCAGACCCCAGCCTCCCTGGCCCCTGCAGCCAAAAGGACTTTGTACCCTCCAAGGGACATGAGCACCTGTATGCCCACCCTCCCCCAGACTCTCTGGTTGTCGATGCAGACAACTAAAGGGAATGGCAGAGATTCCAAGGATCTACCCCAAAGAACTGAGAGGCCAAGAAGCTAGACCTCTTCAATAGGAAGGTCTGCTCAACGGGAGGCCTGCAACTGCGCATAGCCAACCAACAGGCTGGTATGGACATAACACATGCTCGGCCTTGTCCAAGTTCACTGAACTCCTTCCCCAGGACTCGCTAACAGAATTCTCTGCTCTGGTGGAGGAGTGGAAGCTGATCTCACGGGTGTCCCTCCAAGCGGCCCTGGATGTGGTGGATGCAGCCTCCCACACGCTGGCCACCAGAGTGGTGATGCGGCGAGGGTCGTGGCTTCAGGTTTCCGGCCTTCCCCACGAGGTCCAGCAGACCATCCAGGACCTCCCCTTCGAGGGGCCCACGTTGTTTTCTGAGAAAACAGACAAGCGGCTCCATAGCCTAAAGGACTCAAGGGCCACTTTATGCTCATTGGGTCTGCACACTCCAGCCACTCAGCGCAGGCACTTTAGGTTGCAGCCCCAGAACTGCCCCGAGGCCCCACGCAGGAGGAGTAGGAGTGGCAGAAGGAGGCAGCATCCGTCTGCTTGGCAGTCTTCAGGCCAACCAAGACCTCTATCAGGGCCTAGACCCCAATTTTGATGGTGTGGTCGAGGACGACCTACCAGTCAGGACTTCGGATCCTACCAACCTTACCTTCTCGTCCCCCTTCTACTGTGCTTGGTCCCGAATCATATCGGACCGCTGGTAGAGAGGGGATATTCCATCCAATTCTCCTCCCTCCCGCCCCACCAGCCCCCTTCCCCGTCCCTCTTCAGGGACCCCGTTCACGAGCAACTTCTAATTCAGGAAGTGCAGTCCCTTCTCGCTGTCGGGGCAGTGGAGGAAGTTCCTCAGGAGCTCAAGGGCAGGGGGTTCTACTCCCAGTATTTCCTAACACCGAAGGCTAAGGGAGGCCTCAGACCCATTTTGGACTTCCAGCGTCTGAACAAGTTTGTGAAGAAACTCAAGTTCCGTATGGTCTCTCTGTCCTCCATCATTCCCTCCATGGATCGAGGAGACTGGTATGCCGCCCTCGACTTGAAGGACGCGTACTTCCATATTGTGATAATACCTCAACACAGACGTTACCTCAGATTCATGGTGGGCAACACCCATCTTCAGTTTGCAGTCCTGCCGTTTGGATTGTCGACGGCCCCGAGGGTCTTCACAAAGTGCATGGCGGTTGTGGCAGCCTTCTTGCGCAAGCACCAAATTCAGGTATTTCCCTACCTCAACGACTGGCTCATCAAGGGCCGCTCCAAGGTACAGGTGGAGGCCCAGGTGGTCTTTATCAGACAGACTTTCCTCGAGCTCGGCCTCCTACTAAACGAGGCCAAGTCTACCCTGTCCCTGGTCCAGCGGATAGAGTTCATAGGGGCAGTCCTGGATTCGACTCAAGCCAGAGCATACCTCCCAAAGTCCAGGTTCCGGTCCATGTCCGACATCATTCTCGGTCTCAGGCGTTTTACGACCACTACAGCAAGAAATTGCCTGAGGTTGCTGGGGCACATGGCTGCGTGCACCTATGTGGTGAGTCACGCCCGGCTTAGGCTGCGCCCTCTCCAGTCCTGGCTAACAGCCTGCACCCTCTCCAGTGTACCGACTAACCAGGGATGCTCTGGACACTGTGGTGACGCTGCCCCGTGCGATGCTAGACTCCCTCCGGTGGTGGCTCAGACCGCAGGAGGTTTGTGTGGGAGTGCCCTTCACCAACCCTCAGCCCTCCCTATCCTTGGTGACCAACGCATCGGACCTGGGGTGGAGGGTGCACCTGGGGGAATCTCAGGGCCCAGGGCTTTTGGTCTCCAGAGGACCTCACCTTGCACATCAACGTCAGGGAGCTGCGGGCGGTGTATCTTGCCTGCCAGACTTTCAAATCCCGCCTGGCAGGCAGGTGTGTCACAGTTCTCACAGACAATACCTTGGTGATGTTCTATATCAACAAACAGGGGGGTGCACGCTCCTCTCTTCTTACACAGCAAGAAGCCCTTGCGCTGTGGAACTTTTGAGTGGAGCACGCGATTCACCTGATAGCGTCTTACCTCCTGGGGGTGCAGAACAGCCTACCGGACATCCTCAGTCGATCCTTCCATGGTCCTGAGTGGTCTCTCCTCTGGGATGTGGTGGATTCAATCTTCCGTCTCTGGGGCTCTCCCCAGATAGACCTGCTCGCCACACGGGACAACAGGAAGAGTCTATGGTTCTGCTCCCTCATAGGAGTCACTCGCTGATGTCTTTCTCCTCTCGTGGGAGGGTGGCCTGCTTTACGCCTTCCCACTGATCCTGATGGTCCATCAGGTATTCCTCAAGATTCGCAGGGATCGCACTCAAGCTGTCTGTAGAAATATCAATTTTGAAGTTAAAACAGAATTTTTATGTAAAATCTCTTCATGCTCCTTGATGGTGTTCTTCTTGTTTATTAGTTCATCATGCAGCAATATAAAGTAATTTGACTCATTTGCTTGGTCACTCACCAATAGGAGATAACAGTTAACAAAATCATACAGAACCGCAGTACATACTTTTGTGCCAGTACTTGATTATTCCTTACACCTCAGTAGGATTGCTTCATATGCAAAACTTTTTCTTTACGCAATTGTCAATCATACAGTTGATCGGGACTTATGGCCTTATAACATTTTGGCTGATTTACCTTGAAGATTTACGCTTCACATTGTCTTCTCAACATACTATTTGAATATATCAGCTTCTTTAGTGCAAAACAAATAACTTGTTAGATATAATTTAGTTAAAGATTAGTTATTTATATATAAATCTTATTGATCATATTCTGTTTGCAATATTTTGTGGTCATGTTGCCTAGGCAACTTGAAGGGGTCTGTAACTTAATGCTTTAGACAGCTGTAATTTTGTAATATAGTTTCTTAAATCTTAATTAGCACTTTTTAGATTTATTTATCTAGTAATAACATTATTACCTTACAAATTCTTAGGTGTAAAAATATAAAATAGAAGAAAAAGATGAGTTAGTGGTTAATATTAGCTAGTTATTCAATCTACATCTCTGTGTGAAACACAGAAACAGCATCTGCTATTCAACATGTTTTAAAGGCTTAGGCCTAAGTTATGCCAATATTTTGACTTATGTGTGGAAGTGTATAGCATGAAATGAGTTGCAGCTGATAAGAAATATTAGAGACTACAAGAAGGGGGTCTAGAAGTATGTCAGACAACAATGATCAGGGATGGTGTGGGTCCGCTGCTCAATGGAGAAAGTGACCTGGTAACAGAAAATGATAAGATGGAGCTGCTCAATGCCTACTTACCTTCAGTTTTCATACAAAAAAATGTGACTGGACAATTAGTGAAGTTATCATAGACAATAAAGGGGAAGGAATGAAGATGAAGATAAGTAAAGAACATGTCAAAGATCTTCTGACTAATTTGAATGAATTCAAGTAAGCAGCACCCCAAGGTGCTGAAGAAATTAGCGGAAGAAATCTTGGCACACTGGCAATAATATTTGCAAATTCATGGATGACAGGTGAAGTCCCAAGAGACTAGAGAAGGCTAATGTAGTGCCATCTTGAAAACAGAGGAACCAAGGAACTGTAGACTAGCCAGCCTTCCCTCGATACCTGGGAAGCTACTAGAGCAACGTATAAAACATTCAATTTGCAAATACTTGGAGGATGAAGGGGTGATCACTAGCAGCCAGCATGGATTTACTAAAATCATGCCAAACCATCTTGATTTCCTTTTTTGACAAGGTAACTGGTTTGATGGATAGATGGAATATGGTGGACATAATATACCTGGAATTTAGCAAGACTTTTGACAAAGTCCCACATGACATTCTCATAAGTAAGCTGGAGAAATGTGGGCTTAGTAGAACTACCATTCAGTGGATACATACTTGGTTAAAAACTGCAAACAAAGAGTAACTATTAATGGAATGATGTCAGATTGAAAGGATGTCTTAAGTGGCATTCCACAGGGATCTGTTCTGGGTCCAGTGTTATTTGACATCTTTATTAATGACCTGGATGTAGGAATAGAGAGCATACTGATCAAATTTGCATATGAGATAATGCTGTGGGGAGGGGGTTGCAAACACTTTGGAGGATAGAACTAAAATACAAAGGGATCTGGACAAATTGGAGAACTGGGCTATAGACAACAAAATGAAATTCAATAAAGACACATGTAAGGTGTTACATTTAGGGAAGAAAAACCAAATGCACAAATACAGAATGGGGGATAACTGGCTTGGCAGCAGCACTGCTGAGAAGGATCTGGGAATTGTGGTGGATCACAACCTCAACTTGAGTCAACAATTCAAATTACAAAGGATGAATATAAACAAATAAATATGGAGGGACAACATTTGAAAGGCCAAGGCACAAAATGAGATTAAACTAGCTAGAAACATAAAGGGTAACAAGAAAACATTCTACAAATACATAAGAAGCAAGAGGAAAACCAAGGACAGAGTAGGCCCGTTACTCAAAACAGAAAATGTGGAAATGGCAGAACTGCTAAATGACTTTTTTGTTTCAGTTTTCACCAAAAAGTTTAGTAGCAATTGGACACCTATCTTAATGAAAGCAAGTGAAAATGAGGTAGGATCAGAGTCTAAAATAGGGAAAGAACAAGTTAAAAATTACTTAGACAAGTTAGATGTTTTCAAGTCACCAGGGCCTGATGAAATAATCCAAGAACACGCAAAGGAGCTGACTCAGGAGATATCTGAGCCATTAGCAATTATCTTCGAAAATTCATGGAAGACGGGTGAGATTCCAGAGGACTGGAAAAGGGCAAATATAGTGCCATTCTATAAAAAGGACAAGCCGGGGAATTACAGACCAGTCATCTTAACTTCAGTACCTGGAAAGATAATGGAGCAAATAATTAAGCAGTCAATTTGCAAACATCTAGAAGATAATAAGGTGATAAATAACAGTCAACATGGATTTGTCAAGAACAAATTGTGTCAAACCAATCTAATATCTTTATTTGACAGTGTGACAATGCGCCTTGTGGATGTGGGGAAGCGGTAGATGTGGTATATGTTGACTTTAGTAAGGCTTTTGATACTGTCTTTCATGGCCTTCTCATAAACAAGCTAGGGAAATACAACCTAGACGGGGCTACTGTAAGGTGGGTGCATAACTGGTGGGAAAACTTCTCCCTGAGAGTACTTTACCAGTGGTTCACAGTAAGAAGTGCACATCAAGTGGGGTCCTGCAAGTATCAGTTTTGGGTTCTGTTGTGTTCAATATCTTCATCAATGATTTAAATAAAGTAATAGAGAGTACACTTATAAAGTTTGTGGATGATACCAAGCAGGGAGGGGTTGCAAGTGCTTTGGAGGTTAGGATTAAAATTCAAAATGATCTGGACAAACTGGAGAAATGGTCTGAAGTAAGTAGGATGAAATTCAATAAGGACAAATGCAAAGTACTCCACTTAGGAAGGGACCATCAATTCATAGATTCATAGATTCATAGATTCTAGGGCTGGAAGGGACCTCGAGAGGTCATCGAGTCCAGCCCCCTGCCCTCATGGCAGGACCAATTACTGTCTAGACCATCCCTGATAGACATTTATCTAACCTACTCTTAAATATTTCCAGAGATGGATTCCACAACCTCCTGGGCAGTTTATTCCAGTGTTTAACCACCCTGACAGTTAGGAACTTTTTCCTAATGTCCAACCTAAACCTCCCTTGCTGCAGTTTAAGCCCGTTGCTTCTTGTTCTATCCTCAGAGGCTAAGATGAACAAGTTTTCTCCCTCCTCCTCATGACACCCTTTTAGATACCTGAAGACCGCTATCATGTCCCCTCTCAGTCTTCTCTTTTCCAAACTAAACAAACCCAATTCCTTCAGCCTTCCTTCATTGGTCATGTTCTCTAGACCCTTAATCATTCTTGTTGCTCTTCTCTGGACCCTCTCCAATTTCTCCACATCTTTCTTGAAATGCAGTGCCCAGAACTGGACACAATACTCCAGTTGAGGCCTAACCAGCGCAGAGTAGAGCGGAAGAATGACTTCTCGTGTCTTGCTCACCACACACCTGTTAATGCAGCCCAGAATCAAGTTTGCTTTTTTTGCAACAGCATCACACTGTTGACTCATATTTAGCTTGTGGTCCACTATAACTCCTAGATCCCTTTCTGCCGTACTCCTTCCTAGACAGTCTCCTCCCATTCTGTACGTGTGAAACTGATTGTTCCTACCTAAGTGGAGCACTTTGCATTTGTCCTTATTAAACTTCATCCTGTTTACCTCTGACCATTTCTCCAATTTGTCCAGATCATTTTGAATTATGACCCTATCCTCCAAAGCAGTTGCAATCCCTCCCAGTTTGGTATCATCTGCAAACTTAATAAGCGTACTTTCTATGCCAATATCCAAGTCGTTGATGAAGATATTGAACAGAGCCAGTCCCAAAACAGACCCTTGCGGAACCCCACTCATTATACATTTCCAGCAGGATTGGGAACCATTAATAACTACTCTCTGAGTACGGTTATCCAGCCAGTTGTGCACCCACCTTATAGTAGCCCCATCTAAGTTGTATTTCCCTAGTTTATTGATAAGAATATCATGCGAGACCGTATCAAATGCCTTACTAAAGTCTAGGTATACCACATCCACCGCTTCTCCCTTATCCACAAGACTCGTTATCCTATCAAAGAAAGCTATCAGATTGGTTTGACATGATTTGTTCTTTACAAATCCATGCTGGTTATTCCCTATCACCTTACCACCTTCCAAGTGTTTGCAGATGATTTCCTTAATTACTTGCTCCATTATTTTCCCTGGCACAAAAGTTAAACTAACTGGTCTGTAGTTTCCTGGGTTGTTTTTATTTCCCTTTTTATAGATGGGCACTATATTTGCCCTTTTCCAGTCTTCTGGAATCTCTCCTGTCTCCCATGATTTACCAAAGATAATAGCTAGAGGCTCAGATACCTCCTCTATTAGCTCCTTGAGTATTCTAGGATGCATTTCATCAGGTCCTGGTGACTTGCAGGCATCTAACTTATCTAAGTGATTTTTAACTTGTTCTTTTTTTATTTTATCTTCTAAACCTTCCCCCTTCCCATTTGCATTTACTATGTTAGGCATTCCCTCAGACTTCTCGGTGAAGACCGAAACAAAGAAGTCATTAAGCATCTCTGCCATTTCCAAGTTTCCTGTTACTGTTTCTCCCTCCTCACTGAGTAGTGGGCCTACCCTGTCCTTGGTCTTCCTCTTGCTTCTAATGTATTGATAAAAAGTTTTCTTGTTTCCCTTCATTCCTGTAGCTAGTTTGAGCTCATTTTGTGCCTTTGCCTTTCTAATCTTGCACCTGCATTCCCGTGTTGTTTGCCTAT
>CM065776.1:165124687-165139687 GCA_033296515.1 Macrochelys suwanniensis | reverse complement strand
GTTATGAAGTGTGGTACATAATAAAATAAAAGCAATAATGTGGATATTTCAGAGGGATCCATCAGAGTAGACCTGAAGCAACATATTTCATCTGGTTTGTCTGGTTATGAAGCTTTGCAAGTTATAGCTGAAATAACTAGGAACAATACTGTGGTTATGACTTGTGATTGTTTACCATTGTAAGCAAAAGAGTTATTGTGTGCTTACCCTTTTCAGTGCTCAGAACCATTTTAAAAATAAGTTCATTAACACCCAGATACAGTTAGCTACGAAAAAATGAATGTCTTTTTTTTCAGGGTTGTACATTAAAAATATTCATATGCTAATGTAAAATATTATTTTATTTAGATATGATTTGGAAAAGTAGAATCATTAAAATAGGCTAACAGTTGTGCAATTAATAAAATTACATACATAAGGTTGGGAAGGTCTGAGTATGACAGTTTTCAAGTTTAATTTGGTAAATGCAACTGCAAACTTGAAAAAAAACAAAACTACTGTATGAATTTATGAGGCTTCCACGTGCAAAAGCTAGTTTTTTCTTGTATGCATGGAGAGGTAATTAGCCATTCCTAGGGTTTTTACCAGCTCTGGTATATCTATGCTTTAAACTTAGTAGCCTCCTACTATACAGCTCAGTTTTTCAGTCCTTACTCAGTCAAAAATCCCAGAAAGATCAATGAGAGTTTTGCCTGAGTAAAGGATTATAGGATTTGCCCCCATCGTTTGTAATTTTTTTAAAGTATAATGTGCCTTTTCTTTTTCTTGTGGCCATAACTTTTTATATCATCCCAAGTACAAGGAAAAAAAACCCAACTGATTGGACCTCCATGAAGTTCCCTGATGTTAATCAGGCTAGTGTGCAAGACAGAAAAGCTGATAGTCAGAAATTGCTCTTTAAACTAAGACAGACTGTCAGTCTTTAGGAATGGTAGGGAATGGCCTATTTATGTAATCAGATACTAAAGCTGGGAAGAAGCTGTCAGGCACATTCTTGTTGTGTAAGCAGCAGGCAAACTGTGCTTTATCTGACAGACAGTGTGTAAATCTGTCCATGCAAAAATCCAAATGTTTAGTTTGCTTCTAGTCACTGTAATAATCTGCTTATTTTCTTGTGCTAGAGTGATGACATCACTTAGCAGAATGCACCACAGACAGGAGTCCCAGATAAGGCTCTGTAACTGTCAGTCATTCACTCCTTGATTGGCAAGGAGATAAATAGGAATTTACTGCAGGTTTGCTTCCAGCTAAAAGAGCAGACAATACCTTAGGATAACTATATGAAGAGGGTGAAGTGTATTTAGCATGCTCAACCTATAGCTTGGGAAAATGGGTAGAATAACTTCTTTCAAATTTCAGTATTTTGGTATATTAATAACAGCTATTGAATAGAACACTTTAAAGGCAAATTGCATGGATTAGTTGACAAAATAAGCAAAAACAATCATATGTAATTACGTGTTTTTTAAAACAATTTTTGAAAATACCAGTAATTGTTTTAGTATCGCCATAATTGAGAATGGGGTTAGTGTCTTTCTTAAATTAAAATCAAGGTAGTATCATAGCATTTTCTAATATTTTGTCATACTGAACCTTGTTCTGGAAAGTAGTCTGTTCTAGAGGTGGAAAATGACTGACTATATAGTAAACCATGGTAATTGATTCAAAAATGATTACTGACTATGTATATTGCTGATTTATTTAATCTGTGGTCAATAACTAGACAGACGATGGTCTAACCCTGAACAAATGAAAAATCTATGCTATGGAGATGCAGTAACATGGATACATTATTTTTGTAAATGTTTTGTATGCTACCTAAAAAAAAAACTAGTTACTTTTAAAAGAAAACTGCAATATAATAGGAAATCTATTCTAATCTTCTAATTACATCTAATCTTCTAGATCTTCTAAGTGCCTCTAATTCCAAAGGAGAGTAAAAATATATTTTAATACTGAATGTGTCTAAAATATAATTTAATAAGAATAATAAACTGCCAGAATGAAAATCCATCTCTTTGACAATCTGATGATATGGGATGGAACACTGAAAATGCAAATAGTTCTTTAAAGAAAGACATAGACTTCTAGAATTGTTGTAATTCAGTAACATCAGTTTTAAAATGTTGTTTTTTAAAGGTCAATGCTTCAAATTAATTGTTTTTTTAAAATAATAATGAAATTTACCTTACAAAAGCATTGAAAGTCTGTCTATCCTGAGTTTAAGGCTTTTAAAGGAATACTCTTAGTTAAATTAGCCTCCAGTTCATCAAAAGGTAAGACAGACATCCTAGAAGGTTGACCTAATAGAGGAACATATCTGGCAGTGGGATACATTTCTGTATATCAAGCCAATTGTTCTTGTTCTTATTAGTCCTAAAATGATGGGCACCATAAATGAGCATTGGTTAAAAGCATACTTTTTTGTGCAAACGTGTTATGAGCTTTTTGGGTTATGTTTAGACTGAAAATTACATTTTTTTAAATCGTAAGTGTGCCCTAAGAATCACAACCTCAGAATGATTGCATCTTAATTAAAAATACATATATACTTCAGTGAGACTTCTCCCCTACTTACTAGTAAAGAGGAAGAGAACAGTAATGGAGCACTCTCCATGTGCTGAAATAACTAAAGGTCTTGTTTCATTTCAAAGGGTTAATCTTTTGAGAAGAAAGCTTCTGCTAGTACCATAGTGCTGGACTCTATGTAAAAATCACAGTGATAGATGCTATATAAAAATCTTTGAACTTTTGTAGGCTGTGTTGCTCTATACAAATATGCAATTTCAGTGTTTTTTTAAATCCAGTTTCTCATCAGTTTGTGGGATGTAATTTAGAAAAAAAAAATTTATTGGTTTAAAATGTACCATTGTTGTCATTTTACTTTTGATGAAATATGTATGATTTATATTATCACAGTATACTCAGATCATCACCTTGTATTAATATAGCATTTTAACAAGAAGCATGATATAGAAAAGTCCATGTTGTAGCAAGATCGGCATTATTGCATCATTAGTGTAATCATTCCATCTCCTTAAATTATAATCATGTGGCATTTCTATATATTGTAGTAGTACACTTACAGCAGATATACCTCAACATCTTCTCACTATAGTGAGACTACATCATTATCACAAGTAGTAATATTAAAGCACCCTGCACCAAGTGATGTAGCATTGAAGGTACATCACAATGAAGTCAAAGTAAAATCTTATCTAAGTAAACGCTTTAAGGGACACTGATGAGTTGATCTAAATTTTATAAAAATCATGAAACCTACGATCGGTATCACCATTTCCATTCTTCTTTTTTTAAATTTAAGTGCAAACATTTTTAATTTGAATGTAAACATTCCCATGCAATGTTTGCAACCCAGATACTAAAGCATTGGGCTAGTTCATGAAAACAAGGATGTTGAACTGACTAAAATAGCATATAAACAAAAGTGAAATTGACTAGTTTATTTCCATCATTCAAAGTAAGTGAAATTCAGTAAGTAAACAAATAGTTAAGTGATGAAAAGTAAATGAAATGTTAAAAGTTCAGATTTTAATAAACTAAGATGTTATTAATAATACAACCAAGAAAAATGTTTACCTTACCATGTCTCTTTAAACAAAGTTATTTTGTTGTAACTATAGCCACATCACACAGGGCTGGAGCCAATGAATATGGAACTTAATGGAGTCTCATTGACTTCAGGTGAGGTTGTATTGGGCCAATAATTAAAATATCACATTATAGTAAGATAATTTGTGTTATAGTAAGAACACACGTTAAAAAATTGCATTTATAACCATTTGATTCAAATTGAGTTTGTCTTATGATCTCACCTTAGTAAAATTATACTGGTACTGCATTGCTGCTGCATCACTGCAATAAAAAAAAACATGGCACCGAGTCTCAGCGCTCAGATGAATTGACTTGGACTCAAGGGGCTTGGGCTGCAGGGCTAAACATTGCAGTGTAGACATTTGGGCTCAGGCTGGAGCCTGGGGTCTGAAACCCACCCCCTCACCGAGTTTCAGAGCCCGTGTTCCCGCTCAAGCCTGAATGTCTGGACTGCAATTATTAGCCCCGCAGCTGATCTGGGTCAGTCATGGCTGTGATGTGGGTTTTTTATTGCAATGTAGATGTATCCTTATCCTGACACTGCATTGGAGTCACACACAGTAGCAGTCCCTGTTTGGTAATGCCTCACGAGAATTTTCAGCTGTAAAGTTATTCATCTAAATACAATGCAAAATAAATATATAGAAATATAAAAAATTAGACTAATTTTAGGAGTCACCTGTAGATGTAAAATCCATGCTCACTGCAACCTTTGAGGAGGTCTTTGTCCAGATACCTGGAAAAAAAAAGGTGTTGCCCTTTTAAGGGCTTCTTACAACAGGGTGGGGATTAGGAGGAAAGTTTACAGGGATGGACAGGAAGGGCAGGAATAAGTTGGGGCCAAGTCAGGTAGGGTGACCAGATGTCCCGATTTTACAGGGACAGTCCCGATTTTTGGGTCTTTTTCTTATATAGGCTCCTATTGCCCCCCACCCCCTGTCCCGATTTTTCACATTTGCTGTCTGGTCACCCTAAAGTCAGGAGAAGTCGCTGCATTTTCCTTCCTGGTAACTGGAAGGGCGGGGAGTGTTTCTACCCCATGCAGCCCTGGAGAGGCCCTCCTTTACTGGGATTGGTCTTGCAGCACTCACCCACTCATGAATTTGGCAAAAGGACCAGGTTCCTCCTTGACCCTCTGTGGGCATTATGCTAGTTGCCTTTTTTCCTTGGGGGTGGGAGGGAAGACTAGGAAGGATTTTTTTCACTCACTGCTAAGGCGAAGTGGGTTTTTTTACCTTCCCCACAGCAGATCTGGGACCTGGTGGGATGCAGTAGAGTGGGTTAGGTTATAATGACATAACTTAGTATGTAAAACCTGTGACAGATGTCCAGTGCAGGTACTGTGTGTGGAAGGGTTATGATTACTGGATAAAATGGACTGGAAAACGATTTGAAGGAAAGCATCCCTTAAGAGAGCTGAGTAAGGGGGGATTGGAGCTCCTACGTCTCGAACACTGGGGAGCCAACCCCCCTTTTAAGGAAGCTGAGGAGGATGGGGTGGAGCTCCTATGTCTGGAACAGCAGGGAGTCAACCCCTCTTGTTTTATACTCCCCTTTCATTTCATGTGATGAGAGGGTGATGGGGTCCCAGCAGCAGGGTCACTAGGACCTGCTTAGGAGTTATATGGAAATGATTAAGGAAAGGATGAAGACGTGCACTGTACAATTTGTTGTTGGATGCATATTCCCAGGTATTTTAAATAAAGTTGTGGTCTAATTAAACCACATCCTTTGCCTTCTTACCCTTTTGCTTTTTTATATTTTATAAAGAAGGCCTGAAAAGTGAATTTTTTGTTTGTGTTTTTCCCAATTTGTTGTTTTATTTCCTTTCTTTTTTCCCCTTTTTTAACACACAAATAATTCAGGGGTGACTCTTGGATGACTAGATAAATTCATGACATCAGCAGTACAAAGAAAGTGACATCTAACTGAGGGAGAGGGAAAGCCTTTTGGTCCTCCCTGGATAATGACTACTACTTTGACCTCTCTCCAACAAGTGCTAAAATCTTGTCTGCCTCTCTCGACCTCTTCCAAGCTAAGCCATTTATCCCACAGAGTTTTGAAACCCTTCCAGTCCCAGATCAGTTCTGCAGCTGATGGAAATATGCCTTAATTCCCATACATCTTACTTTGCAAAACTGAGGGTGTGGCCTGATTGTCAATATCATAACAAGAATGGCACTTCCATCATCTATGACCACATAAAAACAGATGTCTCTCAGTACTTGAAATCTTTATAGGAATTTTCAAAGCCTATTTCAGTAAATATAAACTGAAAACATAAACAACAAAAAATAACCTCTTCTTTCTCCTTGATGTTGGCAAATGTAGTGTGCTTGACACCAAGCTTGTTAAAAATATATGGCATAGTGTAGTTTCTCTGATACTCTGATACCATACCACTCTTCTGTTTTACAAGCCTAGGCTTGTCACAGATTAAAGCTTTGTTGGATGGAATAAAGATGGCAATAAATATGTCTCTGATGTCATTATGACCTAAATTAAACTGTTGTCTTATGTTAACAAAAAAGCCAAAACACTGTTCTTCATCACATTTAAATAATCTTGCTTTATAAGTATTTTTTTCTGTAAAGATTTTATTAAAGATGGAATTTCCTGGAGGAGGGGCAATTTAATAGCTTAGATTTTATTGCATAGGAACTTGCAATAGATATCCCTGACATCTATCATTGTTCATTCTATACTATAGATACAGCCAAACAGTAGATGACACTAACACCATGGAAAAGATACAAAAATAACTGTCAAGCCTCTGGTGACTAATTGTGCAAAGAAATGCTGTCCATCTCCAGCTGTTAATATAAACAGAACCAACAGAGAGGGGCTTAATTTGTTAAAAACAGTAGATACCTTTTGAACATGGAATAGTCAAAAGCCAGCAAGAAAGAGGATTATTTTGTTACCCCTATGTGGTAACATTTATTTGTCAGCAATATAACTGATTATATAGACCACAAATTCAAGCTAATGTTGGAGGGAAGACTTTTCATGGGAAACCTTTCTGCTTAAGGCTTGAATCCTCAAGTTCATACTCAATGAAACCCTTATTTAGTGGCCTGCTCCTACAAGCAAGCACATTAATACTTTTATTGATGAGATTAGCTCCAAAGAAATCAACTCCTTGAATTTGTCAGAGTCTTTCTTGAGAAAGGACTTTAGGTTTTGGCTCTCAGTGAATAAATTCCCTTGCTTAACAAGCTCAGCTCTTGTGAATTGATTAAATTGCCTACTGGGATCCCAAAGACGTTCGTTTGAATATGAGTCAGATGGATGTCCAAGATATTTTATATTCCACTGTCATCTAGAAGTGAGGTAATAAACATAGCTGCTGGACTGCTGGATTTCTAAATAAATAAATCCTTTTGATAGCAAAGATCAAGAACAATGGTGGGAGGTAAAATCAGCTCCGACTTTCCCACTGGGGAAGAGCCCATAGTATAAAGATGACCATAGCCCCAAGCTAAATTATTTGATCAGTATGATCTTCCCCCCAATTCCAGAATGAAGTGAATTCCTGGCCGCCTCCAAAGCTTTTCTGTGGAATAGTAAAAATAAAACCCAACACTATTTCTTGATACATTACTGGTTTAAACTAGTTGGTTTTTAACATATAGCCATATTTGCACTGGCAAACAGCCTAGAAGTGTGAATCCCACTTAGTAACTCTTTTGAAGCAACCTTTTTATCATATACCTGTTGCTTCCTAAGATACTTTCAAATTTCTTCCCTAAGACAGGATGAATTCTGTTAACCAGAGCAACTAGATGCCATGGTTATAGGCATCCAGAACCTTATAGTTTGAATCTTGATCTTCCAAACCCCAGTATGACTTAATTTCTTTCTCAAGGTTAGGAGAGCCCCATGGATTTGGTATAAATGTGTGGAGCACAATATTCACCTCCTAAAGAAAAACAACAACAAATTATCATGTCTTAATACAACAGGGAGGATGAAGTTGTCAGCAGTTGTCAGCTAAGATCATGCTAGATTCTAATGGCAACAATGGATGAGATCTCTTCGAAGTATAGTATGATTTTGATGGCTTTTATGCAGTCAGGGCTTCCTGAACTTTGTTTTGCACAGCTACATTGAATACAGGAACTCCTCACTTAAAGTCGCCCTGGTTAATATTGTTTTGATGTTAAGTTGCTGATCAATTAGGGAACATACTCGTTTAAAGTTGTGCAATGGTCCCTTATAAAGTCGTTTGGCAGCAGCCTGCTTTGTCCACTGCTTGCAGGAAGAGCAGCCCATTGCAGCTAGCTGGTAGGGGCTTGGAACCAGGGTGGACCGGCAGCCCCATCAGCTGCCCACTCTCCTAAGTTCCCTGTGTGGCAGCCACCCAGCAGATTATCAACTGCCAGCAGTTCAGCTGTCCCTCCCCCCACTGCATGTGCTGCTCCTGCCCCCTGCCTTGGAGCTGCTCCCGGGATCCTCCTGCTTGCTGGGGAGGGGGGGAGGGGAAAAAGGGAGGGACTAATGTCAGGGTGTCTCCCTCCCCCCTGCTCCTGCACCCCGCTTACCTCTTCTCCATATAGAGCAGGGTGGGGACACGGACTGAGAGAGACAGAGAGCTTGGGGCAGCAGCTGCTGTCTCAGCTTCCTGATCCACTTAAAAAGACAATGTACTTAAGACTGGGGTCAGCATACTTAAAGGGGCATTGCGCACACGGTATGTGACTCTGTCTGCCATGCTGCCTTTTAGAATGTGAAGCTACATTAACAACGTGTTAATCCTTGACAGCTCAGCCAAAAGCTAGTTCATCATTTATCAATAAGGTATTCCCTGGGAAATATCACACTCTCTAACTTCACCACCTCAACCAAGCTTCACAGTCATCATCGCTGTGTATAGTATTAAATTGTTTGTTTAAAACGTATACACTGTGTGTGTATATATAGGTTTTTTGTCTTGTGAAAAAATTTTTCCGGGAACCTAACCCCCCCATTTACATTAATTCTTATGGAGAAATTGGATTCGCTTAACATCATTTCGCTTAAAGTCACATTTTTCAGGAACATAACTACAATGTTAAGCGAGGAGTTCCTGTACTTACTAGTGTTTTGGGATTCCTATTCAGTCTGATTAAAACAATGGATTTCAAAGCCATCAAACACATTATTTGCAAGATTATCATTAATCATCATTCTCTGTAAAATCATACTGAGTAATTTGGGGCCAACTAACCATCTGATAAGTGCAAGGGGGCAGGTGGGAGGATTCGAGTCACAAGTTAGGAGTTCGCCACCTATGATGGACATCAGTTGATATATGCAATGGAAACTGCGGGAAAGTAACTCTTTATAGCAATTATTCCAATAGACTGAATTACCCAAGAGGTTTCCTATTCCAACCCTATGTTCTTGCAGTCATATGGTAAAGAAAAAGTAGTGTTCAAGTGAAACTGTAAGCTTTATTGGTGTAAAGGGGTTTTAATCATTAATATTGTACACAGATGTTCAGTGTTTTTCTATGTTATATATTTGTATTAGTAAAAACTCATAGAACAGTGTTAATGAAACATACCTTCATGGGCATTAAATATTAGGATATGACACTATTTAAAGTGATTGTATATTATAAAAAGCTCTGTTGTCAGATTAATGTTATAAAATTGACAGAATATTATAACACCATAGAAGAAGATAAATTATAAACTTTCCATTTTGCCTTAATGCAATCGTAGGAATGATGGGGTTAGGGTTATTGGTGGCATCATATCTTTCAATTGGCCCATAAGCCTGTGGCCAATACATAAAATAGTCTGTGCTCCACTTTCATTTATAACCTAGTTGATTATAATTATTTAATGTTTTAAAAATTAAAAAATGTGTGTTTAAAGTGTGATTCTATTCTGAAAAGTGACTGTATAAAAATAGCACCTACTTACTCAGCAGATCCACTCCCTATGTATTTTCACAGTCATAAATGACAAAAAAAAAAAAAAAGCTTTTACTACATTTTACCTCTATTAATACTGCAGAGCCAAAAAAGCTGTAAGAGAATAAGGGGTATTATCTTCTTGCTCATGTTATGCGTCTGCAAACCTATGGGCCAGTATCTTTGCTCATGTAAAAATCAGTGTATCTGGGATCTGGCCCTATGAGTTGGGATATGTACATTTGAAATGTAAAGTGATATTGCATGGGTGTAACAGAGATCAGATTCTGATTAGTGGAGCCAGAAAGAACAGTTTGATTTGAAGACCCCAGGTTCAGGTTCCTAGGCTGTCAGTTAGAAAAGTGATCAATTTACTTGGAAACAGAACAAATGTGAAAGACAGTAAACGCAGAACTCAACTATGCCATTTTCTGAAATTCACTTTTCAAAGTAGACCCACTGTTATGTAGTTTGCCTCTCTGTTTCCACCCTCTATGAGTGGATGCAATTCACCCTGCCCCATTCTGTAGGAATGTAGTCCATCACCTGGCATTACTGCTCACTTTCACAAGGTGTAGTCCTTTTTGAAAACATCAGACTACAATCTTCACATGCAGAAACTAGCCATGTGCCCCAGTTGAGTAATTTATGTGAAAAACTGTGTGTATTAAACAGTCCCTTCTCAGTCATTTGTTAGAAACCAAATTGTAATGTTTCCTTAACAACGGTGACAGTGGTGAATTTTTGTTTTAAAATTTATCCAGATATATCGTTAGACAGCAGAGGGTAACAGCTTCTTAATGATACATTGTTACCCTTACAGAAAATAAGGGTAATAATTTAGTTTTAAAAATAACTTTTATTCTCTTGCCCTTTGAGAAATGTACTTTCTATTTTAAATTGAATTTGGAACTCCGGATGATAGGTGCCAAGCTCACAGCACTATTCTGTTAGTCCACAGAATAGGTACAGTACAGCACAATGTAGTGGCCCAATAGATATATTGCACAAAGAAAGTAGTGTGTAGCCTTGCTCATTTGCCTCAGCTACTATAATACATTTAGGGGCAAGAGAGTAGTTCACTTCCCATACCCATCCGTTCCTTGGCACATGTGTTCCAAGAACCTCTTGGTGCCAGCTGGCAGAGGACACTGGGGCATGTGAAATTTGATGGGGTTCTTCAGGGTTAGCTATATGCATAATAGTTGATTAAAGGGTAGCATATGAAATCTCTAATAAGAGCCAATAGCCCACTTGTCATCATAATGCAAAATGCATGGATGGATAGTATTAGGGGAGTTATGTGTCTGTACTGAAAATTATGTTCTTGAGGCAGGTTACCAGGAGGTGACATGTCTCAGGTTCCTTTGAAGCAGGAGACAATGGGTGCTTATCTCTCTCTCTGGGCATGTGTGTATTAGGCATTGTGTATGTCTCACTATGGATGCTTGTTTGCATACTGAGCCAGATGCTAATCAAGAGATTGTGAAATCTTCATAAGTGGAGATTTACAGAAATAAAAAAGATCCCATTGTGCTGTTTATTTCTGAGTGTATCTGAGAGTGCAGAGGTGCATTCTGTATCTTCACTAGGGAGACAGGCTTAATAGTGTGTTTGTCTTAAGTACAGAGGGTCACAACCAAGCCTGGCTGTAAAACTCTGGAAGGATTTTGGGTGAGCATTGCACTATAAGACATGAAAGTGTCTAGTTAAGTAAGTCTGTGATCCCAAATGCGTGTTATGATTTTTATATGTAACCATTTGTTTCTGTTACTTCTACTTGCTATCACTTGAATCTCTATACTTTGCTAAATACACTTTTACTCGTTTTCATTATAAACGATCTTAGGTGCTCAGTGTTAAGCAGAGTGGTGAGGTGAGATGTAAGTGGTAAGCTGGGGTACACTGTTTCTTTGGAAGCTATGAATCTGTGAATATGGCCTGGTGAGTGTTCAGTGGAACAGGGACTAGATGCCCCAGGGAGAGTCTCGTAAGACTCCGGGGTTGGACAGTGTTTATCACTAACAAGTAGAGAGAGAGCGAGGCCTCCATAGGTCTAGAGGAGAGTGCTTATGTTGCCTGTGGTCCGTAGAGTTGAGGAGCTGACCCACAGCAGGCACAGACAAGGTTTCCTCATGCTAAGATGCCTCTCAGCCCTGGGTATCTCTGGGAAGCGCATCACAATGTATCTGTTAAAATTACAGCAAAGGTGCTATTTGTGATGGTAGTTTTTGTGTTGTAGACATGTTCATTGTAATGATATCACCAAAACATTCTGCATAGGCAACCTATAGTATATATTGCAATTACTATTGTGACTGGGCTAAACTGGTGAAAAATCATTTGTGAAATTTATGGAGCGGGGGGTTGGCCTGTTAATTCAGAATTATTTTCAAGTCTTGGAAATTTAGCTTTTCATCAGATTTTTGCAGATTGGCATATAAAATCAGGTTCTAGTGTGAAAACACATGCTTCCAAAAATCTGTTCATTTGAAATTTTGTACCAAAATACCTTGTCAGCCATCTTTGGCAATTGTGGATTGTTGAAGGAGACAGATTATAGGGAGAGCTTGTAGCTACGACTAAAGTTTAGGTTGCCTAACACTTTATAAGACCCTGCTTTCAGTGCTATAATTATGCCATATTTAATCTTTTGGGGGCGAGGGAATAGGTAGAAGCAGAGGGGATTGGCAGGGACTGGAGCCAGAGGGGTGGGGGGCCTGCTCAGGGGTGGGAGATGGAGACCGGGACAGGAGCTGGCTGGGTAGAAAGGAGAGGGGGCAGGAGCCAGGAGGGTTTATAACTTCCAGAGCACACTTCCCTTCCTGAGTCTATTATCAGCGAAGAGCTGGGAAACCTGCTGCAAACTGTGTGTCTCCCTGCCACTGCCCTCTACTAGTGGGGCTGGCTCACATAAAGAGTAACAGCTACTACTGCCTCCAGTAACTCTGTTAGCTTTCTTTTAACTGTTTGCTTTTTTAAAAAACTCAGGGTTTTTTAGATGTAATATCCTATGTTAAACGAATGTTGAGGTTGCAATGTCAAGAACTCAAAAGTTAAGAAATCTCAGAATTAAGGTTACCCATGCAAACTTTGGCCTCCTGGTGTGTATGAATTATAATATGATCTGTAATTACATGATCTCATACTGGTTTTTCCACAGGACCCCTTTTTCATTCAGTGCACAGAATGAATGGTGTTCAGAGAATAAATCGGGGTCATATAGTGAATGAGGCTGTTGTCTGTAGGACCTTTCCAACTTTGGCAACAAATGGAGAGATCCTACAGACAACATGCTTCCTCACTACACAGCCCTGATTCATCCCTAGAACTGGTCCCTCCTGTGCACTGAATGAATCAGGGAACCTGTAGAAAAAATAGTATGTGATTATGTAATTTCTGTCTGTATCATAAGGCATATGCCCAAGAGGGCTGAATTAAAGCTACATGGGCAACCTTTGTCATTTCTTAACTTTTATGGGCTTAACTTCACAACCTTGGCATTTTTAGCATAGTTTTTTATGTGTAATAGTACAATATATATTCATCAGGTCAGTTAGGGACCCAACTGATTAGGGATGCATGCACTCTGGTTCCATCTCCAGAAGTGGCCTGGGGATCAGACTAGGCTCTGCAGACTTGGAAAAACAAAGAAACACTCCAACAAAGAAACACAGTTAGCGCTCTGGCCAGCCGCAACCTGAAGGGCACCAGCTTTGTTTTACATTTATCCTCTGAGTGGGAGCAGATGGTGGCCCAATGAGAGAAGCTCCTTGTTATTGTGGGACAGCTTTATATCTCTGGCACTGGAGTAAAACTGTGACTTCTCATAAGGGACACCAAGGTTCTTCTCTACATCCAAAGAGTGGTATCTGCTCCAGTTGCCCACGGGGATGGATGGACACACGAACACCTCCTAAAACTGTTTTGCCAGTAGTTGGCTTCCACTTCTGGCCCAGCTGCTGGCCCTGTTATATTTTTCTTCTCATGCTTCTCATCATGCATCTCATGGCAGCTGCCGCAAGAGAAGTGAGTGAGGTGGAGGAGTGACTTTAAACTAGAATTATAGGCAGCAGGACTAAAGGAATTAATTTTTAAGCTGAGGCTATGATGTTGTATGGCATCAGAATGTCCCCCCAAGATGCCACAGTTTTATTGCAAACCAAAGCATTACTGACTATATAATATTTAAAATAAATTTAATAAAAGAAAACCTCTGAGTTAAAATAGACAACGCCTGAGCATGTTAATGAAAATCTTACTCCTGATGATTGGGAACCTCAAAAATGTAGAGACTGGATGCTTAGTTCAATCCTCCAGACCAGGCAATACATAGATTACCTTGGGGGAAGGGAATGACAAAGGCCCTAAAATCCACTGTGCTGCTACCAACTGTGTTCTGGAGAATGTGAGATTCTGCCACTTCCTTAGAGAAAATAAGACAAAATGTCTTCTGCTAACCATTGGGTAGGCAGAGGCAATCAGCAAAACAGCACCAGTATTATTGAATTCATGTGCCTGAACACAATCAACAAACACAGTTCAAACTTTTAAAAGTTATTTGAGCAGTCAACCTAGAAAAATAATTTTCATACTAAAGTTTTAAGAAAACCTTGGAAATAGATTAAATTACTCCAATTTTTCGAAAATTGTGAGACCTCTAAAACGGGCAAATACAACAAAAACAACAACAACAAATATTCTAGAAATCCTTGGCCAGCTCTAATCACTGTGAACCTGAATCAGATTGAAGCCAGTGACGTAGAGGTCAACAATGACCGCCGACACCATTCAGTCTCATTATTCTCTCCTTCTCTTACTCTTTTTTATTCAACATAAAATAAGAACATGTTTATACAAAAAATGTAAAAATAATATTAAGATGATAACTTAAAGACTGTCCAAAATCCCATGCAGATTGCAATGCCTAGGACACTGGGGGTTCATTAGAGATGGAGTTTCAGCTTTAATTCAGAATTCTCTGGCTTTTGTCATTTTATGTTATTTTAACATTTTTATTGTGTGTGAATAATGGAGTACACATTGAGGTTCAATAGGTGCAATACTGTTAAATGTACGTCTTGGAAGATTTAAAAATGAGGGATTTATTTGTCATTCATAAAGTTGTAATACAGTCTGGAGAAACTATTTGTTAAAAGATAGCATCTACTTAACCTGCTTATTTATTTCTTGTAGTAGAAGGTTAGATCCACAATAAATACACGAGGAAATAAGTAGATAGGGGAATTTATCTTAGAAATAAGATCCCTGTCACACTTTTGAAATGTGAAATGCATGAAGACCTGTCACAAAGATATACGGACATGATATTTTTCTTACTGTGCATTTGGAAGTGTTTAGCTATATTTGTCATTCGCTAGTGCAACTAAGCAGAGATTAAGTGATATAGTAATTTGAAAGTCTGTTTATAGTTCAGCATATATATTTGGATTGGGACATTTGGTGGGACTGTATGCAATTCT